>OMKP01080534.1:0-10297 GCA_900302375.1 Bathygadus melanobranchus
CTTTGGAGTGATGAATCACGCTTCACTATCTGGCAGTCTGATGGACGAATCTGGGTCTGGCGGATGCCAGGACAACGCTACCTTCCGGAATGCACAGTGCCTACTGTAAAGTTTGGTGGAGGAGGGATAATGGTCTGGGGCTGTTTTTCAGGGTTTGGGCTAGGCCCCTTAGTTCCAGTGAAGGGTACTCTTAATGCTAAAGGATACGAAGACATCTTAGCCAATTGGGTGCTTCCAACTTTGTGGCAACAGGTTGGGGAAGGCCCTTTGCTGTTCCAGCATGACTGTGCCCCTCTGCACAAAGCGAGGCCCATAAAGACATGGGTAGACGAGATTGGTGTGGAGGACACAGAGCCCTGACCTCAACCCCATTGAACACCTTTGGGAGGAATTAGACCGCCAACTGAGAGCCAGACCTTCTCGTCCAACATCAGAGCCTGACCGGAAAATGTAGTAGTTTATAGAATAAATACAAACAAAATAGACAAAATAAAACCATGATGTAAATTTTACACATACCTATAAATAGTAAAACCAGATATAGTGATAATTTTGCAGTGGTCTCTTAATTTTTTCCATAGCTGTATATATATATTTTTTTTTTTTAACAAATCCTGCTTTTCAACAGTAATGAAAGGAGCTGAAAACACTTTCATAATGCTGTCTGATTTTTCCTAATGGAACTTACATTTCTGTCACCCCAGATTTACAGGGGGAAAAAAAAAAATCTAATGGCCTTTTTTAAAATGTCACAGCCCACACAGAGCAACATGAAAGACAGGACAAAGAGAGAGATGTGGGGGGAGAGAGAGAGAGAGAGAGAGAGAGACGTCAGACAGACGTCAGACAGACGTCAGACAGATAGATAGAGGATCAATGAAGTAATAGAATATTGAACAAAAGGCTTCATCTACTGTATGAATATTATTAGATTAAATGATCGACCAGGGTAGTATAATAAGCATGTGAGGGCAATGTTTATTTATTATCACATAAATATATGAATGATTTGTTTTTTTATGAAAAGGTATAATATGAATACAAATCATACAAAACTACAGCTCAATATTTGCATTACTGAAGCTTTAAAGCTAACATTCCAGTAATGTTCATGCAAACTCATGTCATTCTTGTTTCTTTGATTATTCAGGCTTACATAATCTATGTCCATGTGTTATTAGGGAGGGAAAGCCATCGCCGTTTACACACACACACACACACACACCCAGACAACTGTCAATGTTCGATGTGATGAGGATGGGGTTGTAATCATCCCAGAGAGAGAGAGAGGGACAGAAGGGATCAGCTGAGATACTGCTGCACGCCATGGCAATGCACAATGACAAGGAATATGGCCATATGGAAACATGTATTATTATTACCACCATAATAATTGGGGAATTGTACACGATATCAATAACTATCACAATGTGCTTATGAATTCACAATACCATTGTAAACAGTCTAGCTGAGGGTCATTGCATGGAATAGACATGGTATAGGATGGAAATGGATACCACCATCAAAATATGAGGTTTGAAACAAACCTCATACTGTCGATGCAATACCACATAAACACAATAAATGATAATATTGAACTATAGCCCTGACCCCTGCCCTCTAAAACCCGGTTCAGCAGTGACCATAACAAGTGTCGGCCATAATGGATCTCCTGTTTCACGAGGACACGGTACAGTACGGTAACTTGATATCACGATGGACACAACTCGTGCCAGGGGCCAAGTTACGCAGTGTTTCCTGTTTTGTTACTATATAATATATATACTATATAATACTCTGACGGAGGCTTCAGAAGACGACTTCAAAAAATGGATTTCTACAGTGGCCAGTCTAATACACAGGTCTTATTTGAAACGTTTACAGAGACTGTCTGAGGACGTTGATGTCCTGACAAGACATTTTAGCTTGTCTTTCCACCGGCTACGGAAAAGGTTTAGTTTACTAGCGCTGGGCGGGTTTGCGGTCACTCTTGGCCAAGGTGGGATAGCGACAGTAAAAGGACGACGGTATCGTTTTAGTTATCAGTCGTTTTCTGGATCTGAGATATCATATCTGTTGTGTTTGTTTCTAGTGGAGACCGATTCCATGTAACACATGTCTACAGATCCCCGGCCCCAGCAACAGGGTCAGAAAATGAAAGTTCCCGTCCAAACGCCCGGTTGAGTTAGTGTGCCATCAGACTTTAGTTTAAATGTTAATCTTATTTGCAAGACTACGATGGACATAATGTGCAGAAGCCAAAATAAAACATCAAGGTAATATAATAATTCAGTGGATTATCATTTGATTCCCACACAGGAGACCGAAAGACCAACATTAAAATATTGAAAGGCCAAAGGATTCTGAAAAGAGGAGTGCTGTTATCTCCACTTTGATCTGGGCCTTTGATGTGGAGGATGAGAGAGAGACAGTGGAGGAGGAGAAGCACAACCAATCACATTGAGGTACGTTGAATGATGATGGAACTGTCAATGTTCAGCATGATCATCACTACTATATACTATATATGTATTATGTAGTGATGTATGATGATAAATCGTACAGGATCAAGGTGTCAATGCATTGCCTCATTGTGTTCCTCAAGAAAAAAGATAAAAATAAGGAATTAAAACAGAGGGAAGCTTAAGATACGTATCCAACCAGGGGAAGGTCATTTTCAGGACCCTTCTGTGTGTGTTGTGTTGGGATAGTGTAGTATGTGTCCTGTAGAGGGATAGTGTAGTGATGCTGTGATCTTTGGGAGCCTCTTCTAATTGGAGCTTGTTTATTGCCAGAGAGGATGCTGGGAAAGGGCAGCTCACACTTGTTTACACATTCCTCACACAGAGACCCTAGCACAACCCCTCTGCTGCTCGGCACACAGAAAACAACCGCTCCATATTGCAATGTAGGGTTAGTTACGAACACAGAGATAGCAAACCCTCCATATTACAATATAGTTACTAACATAGAGAAAAGAAACATACACAAACACAAACATAGAAAATGCATACAACACATACTTATAAATACAAATAAATACAAACATATTGTATGTGCATGTGTATAAATGATACTATGTCAAAACCCTAATAACCACATTGTCAACCTGATCGACACTATAAGCAGATGTACTCAGTTGTGTGGCGGCAGAAGGGATCTTTAGAGAGATCCAGTCCTGAGAATGGGTCTGGTAACTTATGCCAATCAAAGAACTGTGAGGGTGTTTGTGTTTTGTAAATAAATAAAAGTGGAGACAGAAATGTCCATCCCACTTTCTTATACGGTGGACGCATCCTAACATTTTCCCCAGTGATAAAGCATATTATTGAGTGGAAAACTGAGTCCAACAGTTTTAAGATGGAGGCTGTTGCATGCTTATTAACAATGGCACCATAATCAATGGCAGGGAGGATTGCTGTTTGAACAACCTTCTTCCTGTTTTCAAGGCTAAGACAAGATGTATTTCTATACAATAAAACATAGGTCTGATTTTCTTGGTCAAGTTGGCGATGTGAATAGAAAACTCATCAGCACTGTGCACATGTACATAGTGTACTTCATACAAAGTTATTACTTATTATCCCTCGACCATGCAGATAAGTAGGACAGCGTTGACATAACATTCAATAAAATATATGAAAAAGCATCAGGGGCGATCTCACCTTGGCTTTAAACTTATGCGACTTTCACTCCACCCACAATCATTTAAAGATAAAGACTTCCACCTGTGAATCGTGATCTCTAAACGTTTGGCATATAAATTGTTAAATGTTTGACAAGCTGGGTAAACATTGAATAGAAGTCTTTGTTTTAAAATATTTTAAATATGTCTCCATAAATGCTCCACCTCACCTGAGGGATTGAACCAGCAACCCTCCACCCCTATAACTCCCCACATCTGCTTGTGTCCCTGAGGACGTCCAACATGAACTAGGACAGAGGATGACATCGCCGTGACGACCGACGAGGTACCAAACCACGAGGAACAGCTGTAACCCCCCCGCCACCACCCCTCGATTGGCCAGTCAAGCAAACAACTGGAACAGCTGGAGTCTTTTTGTTCCCTGCAACAAATACTGGCTATGATGTGATGCCAGGGGACAGATCAATATTTATGCAACTACAGTGTAACATGAATATATCATTAGTACATTATGTGTCCAATCTGTTGAGGTTAATTGTAACACAGTAACCTGAGTGACCTTGTATTCTCCGTTTCGGTATCGTCGTACGACTGAAAAATAAATGCAAATCATCAGAGCATTCGACCTGGGGGTCCCCATCATAGTGATGAGGCAAACATCAACAGAGGCCCTCCCTCCTGCTACTAAAACACCATGACAGTGGTGAATGGTGGTGCTTGACTGTTTTCCTTCCGTTGTGAACTCTTCTGCAGTAGTTTTCTGTTGTTTACCATCTTCCAGTCTGCCTCCCTGAACCCCTGAAGTAGACGCTTGTTTTGTTCCTCTATGTTGACACTGATTATTCTAAGAGCTCTTCGGAGGCTCCTTCAGGAAACACAGCGACTGCTGGAACTTGTGAGTGCTGTCAGACTCTTGTTGGGCCTCTGTGTGCCACATTTGTTTATCTCACCGTTAGTCCCGTCTGTCCTGGGAAACCAGTCAGAGGCTCTGGTGTCTATCTATCTAACCTGCTTCCAGCTATTACAACCAATGTCAGGTCGGTTCAATTAAACAGCAGGAAACGTGCCATGCCGAGTACCAGCCTCTCGCAGAGCTCTTTTTTATTTGTATTATTAGCTTGAGCAAGACTACAATTTAGACAAGACAGAATTAGACTAAAACAACTTAGACTCAATTTAGACAGTCTGTTTTAAAAGCCTGAATTCAAATGATTATCTTTTTAGATTATCTATCAAATCTTTGGCATTTCAGTTTTTCGTTTTTGTGTGTGGTTGAATTGTATAGCACCCTTTAACTATGTTCAGAGAGAGAAAAGGGGCACACTGTGGCACTGAAGTGTTGAAAGAGCTTAACCATCTGCTAGTGCAGGTGATGTGTAAAATGTACTGAATTGTGCTTTTAGTTCTTACAGATTTTTAATAGTTTTGCTTTTCCTGTTACCTAATTTGAAAAAAGACATAGGTAACAGTGGCAGGGGCTGATGGTTCTTATTCTATTTGATGAGTATATGTATACTGTATATGGTAAATGGTAAATGGATTGCATTTATATAGCGCTTTTATCCAAAGCGCTTTACAGTGCCTCACCCATTCATACACACATTCATGCATCGACGGAGGTGTCAACCATGCAAGGTGACAGCCAGCTGGTTGGGAGCAGTTGGGGTTAGCTCGGGGATCGAACCAGCAACCTGCCAGGCAACCACTCTACCTCCTGAGCTACTGCCACCCATATGTATGTGAGTATCTTCAGAGGTACAGGCCCAGTGTTTGGGGGATAAGCGTTTTTATTTACTGTTGTCTTCTGTGTAGTTGAGATTTCTTTGCTTTATAAATGTGTTGATGCCCCTTAGCAAGGCATCAAAAGAGTTTTGCTTCAAAATTGAAACTCCAGACTTGAAATATTTTGCACCAAAGAGGTATTATTATATATATATATATATATATATATATGTTAAGTGTAGTAAGTGACATATACATCAGCAGCATGAGCGTTTGTCCAGCTCTGGAATACAGAAAGCACGATGGCTGATGAGGAAGTACTAACCTCTGATTTCTGATCCCCGCAGCGCAGGAAGGCAGACAGCATGCAGGCAAGCAGATAGAAAGAAGCAGAGCAAACAGACAACAAACACAACGGTGGGAGGGAAAGGAAATAGATTAGCATGCTTCAAGCACTAGGTGTTGACACGACTTCAACAGCAGAAAGGAGACAACGCGAGCAGATTAGTCACATATAATCACATAATAACAGCAGCAGCATTAGCTCACGTATTCCACAATGAGAATGAATCGCGTCAGTGATGACACACAAACGAGCAGAAGGACAACATTTTTAAGGTTTGTCATTAAGATTCAGCGGTCACAATCCCCACGTGTTGGAGTACATGAATACATACATTAATCAGCCAACAGAGCCAGCATAACATCATAGTGTTTAGCATACTTTACATAGTGTTCACTCAAATATGTTTCATGCATATACGATACATGTACAAAATAGTAAGCATACGCATGTAAGTTATTGTCATCACAAACATGTCATGGTGTGTGTCATGTTTGTTGCATGTGTCATAGATATGTAGATAGATTGCACACACAGACAGAGAGAACGACAGAGAGAGAGAGTGAGGGAGAGAGAGGGGAAGAGAGAGAAAGAGAGGGAAAGGAGGAGAGAGAGGAAGAATTGGGGAGATACATAAATAAAGAGGAGGAGAGAGTGATACAGCACAGAGAGAGAACTGAGAACTATGAACTATGAGAATCAGTTGAGTGTTTGAGAGTAGGATCACTAGGCAGAGACCCACGGTCCACACTGTTTATCAACTTCCTGGTAAGCTCTGGTCCCACCTACTCTGATACATCCACGCTCCTACGATAAAAACAACATTTCCCCATCTCTGACTTCCTGTGAGCTGCGTACTAAAGAAGCGAGCAAGAAGAAGAACACCAACAACAACGACAAGGAGAAGGGGTTAGCCAGGATGGACCCGCCACTCGGCACACCTGCGAGCGACACCCCCATCGATGTGATGGCGGGAAGTGGTAATTAAGCGTCGGCCATGGCGCGGGCGTCAGAGTTCAGCACACGGCATCATTAGCCGTGCTTAATTTACAATGACATAATATCGCACACGGATCTGATGATT
Source organism: Bathygadus melanobranchus (assembly GCA_900302375.1). Taxonomy (NCBI): domain Eukaryota; kingdom Metazoa; phylum Chordata; class Actinopteri; order Gadiformes; family Macrouridae; genus Bathygadus; species Bathygadus melanobranchus. The sequence goes on from OMKP01080534.1 coordinate 6,796, forward strand.
AACTCCAGTTAACCCACCGCCATTCAGACACCACCTGAAAGCTCTGGGAATAACTGCTGCGGCACCACAGACTCCTCCTCGCCACCACCTCCCTCCTCTTCTGTCCTTCCCTCCTCCTCCACCCCCTCCTCAAACATAATGCAAAATTTGCTGCTCCAAACCTGGAACAATTGATCGCGCAACCTGCTACAATCCCTCCACCTGTTCAAAAAGAAAAGGTACATCTTTAAATACATGTTTAATAAGGAGAAAATGTGCTCTGTGTGTGTGTGTAAATGTGCCTGTGTATGAATGGCTGTTTTTCAGACAGAAATGGCTGTGAGGGTAGCACTTAGTGAGCTAATTAGCATGGGAAAGATCAAGGTGTGGCGCTAACATCAACCTCAGATTATGTTAAATGGAGGAACGTCTACAAAAGTTCCATGGATGGTTATCTCCAGCGTGCTAGAGTTCACTAAGCTAACAACAACATTAAAATGCCAATAATCTGTGGGCAACTTTTGTACAAGTTGTTCCTTTTATGTTCTGTGGGAAAATTGCCTTAGAGATGGAGGTAAGAGATTAAATATGTGTTAAATAAACCTTTCAATGGTACACGAATGCAGGTGCTGATAACATAAGCTGCATGAGATTCATAAAGTGGAAGGGTTTGCTTTATTGCAAGTGGGTTGCCATAAATGATTCTGTATGACAGTGTTCCCTAAATGGTGGGCCGAGAGGCAAGTCCAGGTGTGCCGAGAGGCTCGTCCAGGTGGGCCGAGAGGCAAGTCCAAGTGTGCCGAGAGGCTCGTCCAGGTGGGCCGAGAGGCAAGTCCAGGTGGGCCGAGAGGCAAGTCCAGGTAGGCCGAGAGGCAAGTCCAGGTGTGCCATGGGATTTTGTGACAACCATTCATTATTAGTGCAAATATAACTATACAAACAGTTATGAATTAATGTTTACTTTACTACATCAGTACTGTGCACTCATTTCCCATTTCCTATGCACTCATTTCCCAATACAGAAGTGAATTCTATTATTTTACAGAGTGATAAGAGTTATTGTTGTTCCAGGATGGATATGAATACAGGTGTGTCTTGCCATTTTGGCTTGTCCTTTGGTGTGCATTGGGCACAAAAGTTTGAAAACCACTGTTGTATGAAGTGCATTGTGGGTTATTTAAGCAACCAGTGTCCATGGTTTACACAAAATGATTTCACCGGAAATGGTACACCATCCGGCTGCTTTTAGTATACTGTTTCTTGCATGCATTGTGTGAACCCGACATACCATCTCATCTACTATATAGTTTATCTTCCATCTTGCTATTTCATTTTGTATGCTAGTATAGAACTCCGGAGGTTGTCTGGAGGGGTTGGTGTACCTAAAGAGTAAAGCATAAGACTGAGGTGAAGAGGTGTGTCTGCTGTGCAGTTAGCCTGAGGACAGAGCACTGTAACGTATCAAGGAGTAGGCCTGCCGGCCACTCGAGGGCTGAGAAAAGGCACCTCTTCAACTGACAGTGTCCGAGGTGGTAGGGGCCCATGTTGCCTCCTTTTGACTTCTTCTAAGGTGTTAAAGTGACCCGACCGTCTTTCTCGTCCAAGAACCTTATTTCAAACGCTCCCCTCAGATCAGCGGCAGGCGGCCGGTGTGAAACACCGGGACCCAACACAACCGGGTCTCCCCACACCAGTGTGCCGGGCAGACAGGTCTAGACTAGCATCAATGTGGACTTTGCATGTTTTAAAATGTGTGTTGTATACATTCCCTCAGATAAACTGAACAAAATGAATCAAAATAACTAAATGTTGCTGAAAGTGGCCAGACCACCCCGAGAACACAGCTGAAATGTGGTAATTTAGCTACCCTACTGTGGACAACCCATATCTTGGTGATTATTGACTTTATATGTGGATCTTAGGACAACACAAGACATGCAACACACAGGATTGTGGTTCCGTTAGGGTTCTAATGTCTCGACCGGGTGTCTGAACATTGTTTTCTTGTACGCTGGTGAATTTCAGTTTTAAGAGGAACTTTGTGTAGATAATAGACGTATCGTTACCTCCTGGTGGACAACGGCATCACGTCACATACCCAGGGAGGGTGTTTAGCTGGGCATCGAACAGAAGACTCATACTTAACAACACAAGCACAGTACATTGCTCTCTAATGAGAGAGGAAATACGAAATCAAACAGCCCTTCCTGGGGCGAGGAACCACCGCACAATGAAGGCCACTAGTGATTTACAATAGCTGGCCACAATTACAGCTGATTCATGCACCCCATCTCTAGTTCCACCCGACAGCATCCTAGTGCTAGTGAGTATTTTAAAATGCACATATACACACCCTGGGATCTGAATGTAAATATTATCAGTGGATCTTCCTCCCATCTTCATCCCCAAAGGATGTGCATGAGCCAAAAAGAGCTCGAAAAAATACATCAGTCTATTGACAGGCGAAGACGACGGCGCGAGGGATTTATGAAGATGTGCCGTGACAAACGTTCTGTGTGTGATTGTGTTTTAGTTTGTGTTTATTGTATATTGTATATTTGTATTAAAATGTCCAGCGCGAGTAGAGAGAAAACATATTAGCAATCGGATGGAATGAATTACCTGATTGTTAAACAGACAACTGTTTGCCAGCCAAACTAATGCATAAACAAACAATCCACCTCTCCCGCAAAATGAAAAGCTGTCTCCTGTTTACATGTCTGCTGTCTTATCCAATTACAGCAGCGCTCAGTTTCAACTCCACATCCACACAGAAATAAACAGTGTGTTTGGTTTAGTAGCTGTGCTTTTGAAACATTTACTGTGTCTCCATCCAGATTGGATTTTGAGTCAACAAAGAGCGTTGTTATTTATTCAGAATAAAAGAGAATGATCCTTCGCTCCGGAATGTGAAGATTAATTTGTGGCACACAAGAGTGAAGCGGGAGCACTTTAGATGTGGCTTCAGAGATGGTGATGTGATATTAGCCAGGCTAATGTGTTTGTAACCAGCAGTGCAGGGGTGCGTTCCACATGCTGCAATTAGTCTGACACGTCCAATCTCTGGCCAACAGCGGCCATTTATACGGCAGTGGTAATTACAGCTGTCACATTAACCTTGAGTTGGCCACATTCAACTCTGTTGTGCTTAGAGGGGGGGGGAGAGGAGTAGAGAGCAGGAGAAATAAGAGGGAGGTGGAGGAGAACAAGCTCCATGGTATAACTCAGTCTGAACCAAAACGTCGGGGGAACACTGGAAGGTCTACACAGTTCTGTGCATTCACATTCATACTTTTGTACCATATTCTTCTATGGTTCAGTTTATATATATATATATTATTGTGGTGTGAAGGGGGCGTGGCTTGGCGTCGGCTTGTCAAACCAGGGAGGCGGGGCGTCTAATTCCCGGGATCGACGCAGCTGTGGGTGGTGAGCACGATTGCAGATATGTGGGTATATATATAGTGACGTGTGTTTCGCTCTGCCCACAGTGAGGCTGGGTCTATGACAACCCGGAAAGGTG
>OMKP01080535.1:0-10927 GCA_900302375.1 Bathygadus melanobranchus
AGAACAAAAAAAAGACACCACGTTGGAAAAACTTAAAATCCTCTGACGGTCGTCACTATAAAAGAAGGGTGTGGAGTTGCGGTGAGGGAGGACAACTGTCAGTATTCATCCTGCTCTTGCTGATCGTCTGGTGCCTCCTCGTGGGCCTGCTGGTCTGCCTCCTCTCCGTCGCCCTCTGCCAGCTCCCCGGCTCCATCCTAAAAGACCAGACGCGCGGTGAAGGACGTTAAACTCTTTAACACTTTTGACATCGTTATAAAACAAACACTGGTGATGTACAACACGGGTGCTATTTTACCTTTATATGTATTTCATGTACATTTCTGTAGACGATACTATGTCACGTGGAGCCATTGCTGCAGTAGTTACAACACTGCTGGTGATTTTCACGATTCACACACGCAGCTACGTTCTGGTCTTGCGACCTTTTACGCACAGCATAGCAATGCCGGAATAGTCAGGCCGAGGGACAGTCCCAACAGATGGCGATAATGCGACACTTACGGATCCCACCGCCATAAAACTCATAAAACAGAAGAAGACCTGAGACGGGACAGACTGAGAGGTGCTCCCTTATTTCTGAATCTATCCGGTTTCCGTAATCCAATCAACTGAAAAGCACTGGTGCCTTCAGATAAACGGAGTCTTGTGATTGGTTCGCTCGCCCCACATGAAAGCGTCTTATGTCAGACTAACGTTTTTCCAGGATCTCCATCTCTGTTCCCATTTACACATGACCCCATGCAGGAAATGGATAAACTGCAGGGGGCTTCAGTAAGAGGACACGCACATTTTTGCCGGGCCAGCAGCCTCGTAAATCCAGAATGCACTTCGGCTTTGCAGGCTTGAGGCATGGCCATGATCTCCATACAGCTGCCGGGGCGTGGCTTCGTTCGAAGGAAATGGCCTGGTAGTTACTGTTAGCCCAGTCGATTTGGTCTGTTCTGGCCATCCATCTAGGTTTCGACATGCGGTCCCAAACCAGTTGGGACCACAGCGATTCATTGCATATCGCTTTCTTTTAGCATAAACTTGCTTGCCTCAGCGATAGCTGCATACCAAAATATTCACCAGCATTGACTAGTTTTCCCCCAAAAAGTGAGGGGTACACAATCGAAATCCAGCACCGAAAAACTGCCACTGAGTGTTCTAGAATGCACCACTGGCTGCGCTGCGCTGCGCTGAGCTCAGCCGCTAACGTTAGCGTTGCCAGGCTAGCTCTCCCAGCCGAGTCGCCGGCTCTCTAATCCCGCGGCCGTTTGTCACAAAAGGGCGGTCGAAATGTGATCATCCGTGCGGCATATTGGTTTATTTATTCTATTCTATGTTTTAGGCTGTATTATTACTTTATGAACAGTGTCATTTCTGGTGAAACATGGATTATTGGTTTCTCTGGCTGATTGAATCAGTTTACAGTCGATCGTTTGTTCAATTGGTGGTGAGCGTCATCACTTGGCACAGTAGTTGCACAAATGATGTTCGATGACGTCCGAGTAGTTTGACATTCAGTAATGTTTTTTTCTATTCTATCTCTTATATTCTACTGTGTTTGCACGCCTGCTAATTCCCGTTTCCAGCAATGCCATTATATCCTGTAGATGTTAAAAGACATTCTGTCTATTCACTCACACCACATTCAACCCAAAACGGCCCCAAATCCCCTAAAGCGTGTACTCATTAACACAAAAAGGACCAAGAGTCAATCAGGCCGTTCCAGACTGACCTGTTCGTCCGCGGAGTAGAGGACCTCCATCAGCCGGTCCACGAACGGGGTGTTCTCCTCCCCTTGTTCCTGGCACAGCAGCTCCACCTCCCGCAGCTTGCTGAAGTAGAAGTCTCGCTCCTTCTCCACCCCTTCCAACGCCAGCTTTAGTGTATTCATCTGTGAAAATTCACAATAATAATGAATGCCGTGTTGATCATCAACCATGCACAGGCTTGGGTTTTAGACAATGGGAAAAAAATAATCCACAGCTTGTCTATATTTTCCACTCAACTGTGATGTTGTCAGATCGATGAATCATAATGTTTACACACTGCCGTGGATATGCAGAGTACTTCAACAGCACAAGCACTCTATTGACAATCCCGGCGCACCCGAAAAGACATGGCCTTGTTCAACTCCATTTGTCTATAATTAGTGGACCACTACAGTTTACTCGTTGATGGTTGGATTCATGTGAAAATGATGCATTTACAAATCAATAACCCCACCGCTAAGTAACAATAAAAACACACACAAATCCTCTTCACAAATCCCAGTAACATTATTCTACATGAAGTGCATCCACAAAAGTCCTCTTCTAGGGAATGTTTTACTAGTAAACAGTATTCCCTTCTGCAAAAACACTTTTCTTTTAACATTCCTTCATTCAGTATGTAATAAAGAGAAAAGCAGCTTGGCTGCACTATTTAACAAATAGTAAAGTTTTACAATAAAAATGTATGTTTTTAGAACCACGGTAAATAACTTTGTCTTAATAGAGGCTTGACCACCAATGTTATCTGTTTGCGCTAATTTCAATAAAGAATGAGTCCTTCCAAACAGTGAATTGTAACAGGATCTTCTTGATCTTCCCCTCACCAGAGTTCATCCAAAACATGAATACATGCAAACTAAGACCACAAGGGAACTGTAAACATACCTGTTCGTTAAGAAGTGTGACCTGCGCTTCCAGTTCTTTCTCTCCCTTGGCTGGAGTGGACGGTCCAGGGATCTTTTTGGCTGACGAGGGTCTAGATGACGGTGTTGTGGACTTAGGCGTAGTAGAAGTTACCCTGGAGGCTCCTGCAGGACACGACAGTAGTATATCACATGCAGTCTGTTCTGCAGCTTGGCAGATTGATGATTATAGCCGACCATTACTAAGGATACACCCTTAGAATGCAGTTAACAAGTCTGCAGACAGAAATGAAACATATACCCCCAAGACTGGTCCAACCAAGCAAAAGTAAAGTTTAGAAATAATTAATTAACATTAACATATCGTTTGAGCCAAAGGCTTTGGAGTTCAAAACCAGACCTTCAACATTAACACTATGGCCATACCAGAAATTATTGTTTGCTAGTGGAAGCTTACGTAGCTAGCTTGGATTATCACATTAGTTTACAACCATTAACAACAGTTATGCCATGTACCTCTCCTTTGAGAAACCATGAAAGAAACCGTGGCACATGCCTTGTATCTATCTACTTATATTGTGGCAGATCCGAATTATATACAGTGGGATAACATGACCAAGCTAGAATAATAGCAAAATAATAACCATACAGTGAACTGTCTGCTCTTCTAGAGGGCAGTGCACAACGCAGGCAGGATAACTGACAGGTCAAAAATCAAGTCGAATTAACTTAACAATGAAAATGAAATGCACTGATAGAGATGGCGATTTTCATGGAACACTTGAATTTGGTGCAAAGTAACGAATAACGCAAATAACAAATCAGTCAGTACCAAGTATACTGAAGTGACGATGACCTAAGGAGCTATCAACAAGAAGATACATCATATAATTAAAGTCTGTTCAATTGTTACGACAGATGTATATGGATTGCATTATATACATTTACATTGCCTCACATTCACCCATTCATACACACATTCATACACCAACGGCGGTGTCAACCATGCAAGGCAACAACCAGCTCGTCAGGAACAGTTAGGGTTAGGTGTCTTGCTCAGGGACACCGTGACAATTAGCTAGACAGAGCCAGGGACTGAACCAGCAACCCTCCGGTTGCCAGACAACCGCTCTACCTCCTGAGCTACTGCCGCCCCTAGTTGTTTCAACTGTTCAATTACTTCAACCAACGTACCTTAGCTAAAATGGCGTATGACATGTACAACCTTGACAGCTATGTGAATGGCATTCTGTCCTCAGGCTACTCAAACCCATGAACACCAATGTCTTTGGTTTTCCAGGCGATTGTGCTTACCTGCCGTGGGGGAGCTAGCTGCATGGAGGGACTTCTTCGGCAGGTTGAAGATCTGCTCTCCAGGGTCAGGTGGGGGGATGGCATCCTGACCCTGTCTGGCCTGAACCGGGTCATAGTCTTTACCATCGTAGTTGGCGTCAAAGAACTTCTTGAACCACTGAATGAAGTCAAGATTGTCTTGAAACCTGCCTTTGACCAGCTTCTCTACGGGAATAATCTGGTGGAAGGTAAAACACAGAGGATCAAACATCGGAAACAAAACAAGAGCATGAATAAATGAATTAATTATGCAAACCAATAGTACCAAATAGGATATTAGGATTCCCCCAGACTCACCTTGTCCACATTCACCCTTTTAAATGATGCCTGCAACACTTTCCAATTGTGGATGTACTCATGCTCCAGTTTAGCTTGGAACTTGACCTTCTTAAGACTGATGCAGCCAGGAAACAGCAAATCCATGAACTGGCAGTATGCCGCTCCTAGATAGGGAATAAAATCATGAACCGTCAAAACCAAAACCTATAAGGAATATGGGGAATTAACTGCACTCATAGCCTAGTTTATTCTATCTAGATTATTAACACTCTCCAATAACGTAAACAGATCGTTTTTATAAACTTTTATAAAGCGTATGCTATAACAACACTATAACAGTATATGCATTTAATATGGGCTAAGTGAAGCCAATCGGCATATATGCCTCGGTAATGTCCTCTTAAAAGCCCACAGGAATTGACATACTTTAAGAGTGTGTGAGCCGGCCGAGAGTCAGGAGTGATTGTGATTAGATTACTTGGACCCAGCAGGAGGACATGCCCGATCGCAAGCTTTATTTATAGACACCTCCCAGTCCCCACCAAGAATAGGTGAGTGCGTTACCCAGATTGATTTAACTTTATCACTGGGTCAAGCTAAGGCAGGTACTTGTAAAGTAGCAAGTAATTAGCGACCCTTACATGTCTGTTAGCAGTCCACAGCTTAGCAAAAACAGTTTGCATGCAACCAGAAAAAAATGGGATCTTACCTGAAGACAGCTGCTCAACTTTTGTGTAATTTAGGCTGAGAATATCATTAACCCAGGCAGTGATGTCATGCCTGCTCATAGTCTCCTGGGTTATTGAGGTAGAGTATACGTTGACCGCCATCCCCCAACTGCAAAAGATAAATTAATACTTTCTAATAAAGTAATTATAACGCAATACCTTTCAGGTTAGCACATTAAGCAATGCAGCCAATGCATTTTAATCTCAAATTACAGATGTTGTTTTCTTGAAATGCTTGGGTATTTAACAAAAGGGCAGACACTTGTAATAAAAGGGCTTAGTACGGGGTTAGGAATTGGGATATTGATTTTGTCTTGGTTACACATGGACCAAGAAACATAACAACACCACTTATTCTCATTTGTGTCAGAGCAAGGGAGTCCAAGTACTGTAACGCTTCTATACCAAATCCTTATAATGCATCTGCACATTTAGCCTAGCCATCTGTTCAACAATTCTTCACACTTTGCTTTAATGCGTTATTCCTAAATAATAAGCAAAATATGAAATACAGAATCTGCAGTTATCCAAAACGTGCATTTCATTTTTCTGAATGTCACCCAAAGACAGAGCTCACTTGGTGTATAATTGAGCTAGCTATGGATCAAAGGAGTTGAGGAAAATGCATGAAATGTTCCTTCTTTTTTCCACATTTCTCTGAAGCCCAGTTCCTTACGTTTCATACAAGTCACAAAATCACCCAAATCGTAGCCATAGCGGTTGTATCTATGCAGCAGCAGGATCTCTACTGACATACTGAGTAGGAAGCAGATTGGGCCAGCCGTTCCTATGTCAACAAAGCGGATGTACTGTTAGCTTTGTTAGCCATGCAGTAATAGCCGATCATCGGGCTAGGTTGACTTGCTTGACTAAATGTCCATTGCCAATCCTTATATTAAAAGGTGGGACATGCAACTGTGTATCTATTAATCCGTACTCGAATTGCATGCATAATGATACAATGTGTGGCTACCACAGACGTAGCAACATGACCTGCTCTAATGAATAAATGCCATTCTGGTGAGGCTGGCTATCCATTCTCATAACATTTGACAAGTTTGCGATTGTGATGACTTCGATGTAAAGCATACAGTATACCTTGCAGCGAAACGACCGTCAAATGCTATCCACCTAGATAAGTGTGTCTCAAATACCAACCAAACGACGGGCCTTTAGCGATTTACGCCATAGCTACAATGACAGGACTATATAGTAACGGGGGGGGCGGGGGGCAAAATGCGAAGTGAAGGTTGGGGATGGCGCACACGCACACAGGCCATCGATGAGAAGCAATAACTGCAAAACATGAAACTGCAGCGTTTAGCAATCCCATTACGTCTCCCAGGCTTTATTATGAGACCACATCAAATGCGGCATTACACCGATTTACCTGTAGGCGCGCTCTCCTCGCACTGTATTTTTTCTGTAAGGAATGATGTTGGATCCGTTGTCCTGGACGATGTCGTTGTTATTCTCTCCATTTGGGGAAAGTGCTTGGGTGGGACCAGGCATTGGGTCTCTAAAATATTGAACAGATATTCTGTTCTCCCGGGCAAAAAGGACGATGGAAATCCTAAGAAAGTGCCGCACCTCAGGCTCGTTCTGTCTGCTTATTCTTCACAAATCTCTGCCTAGTGACGTTGCTGCGCCCTGCCCACGTGACTGCAAGGGGTGGCTGCCTGGCCCTTTTTATAGTGAGATATTTAGCCGAAATAAAACCTATACATTTCATCGCCTTCGGAGTATGAGTTAATCACCAACAAAGGCGCCGCATTTAACACAGCCGCAGTTTGCTTTTGCTATGCAAATGAGTGGATCTTTGGTTTCCTTATCAAATGCTCTGCCTTGATGACATTTTTTTTCTAACAAACAAAGAGTATCAAGCAATTTGCACTAATAGACGCATACCATGGATGTATGCTAAACGGTAGTCAGGTGATATTTTGACAGGTTGACACTGAAACTCCATAAGGCAACCATAAGGCTGTGTGCCATATGACAAATTAGCCATATAGACATCCACACAAATAGTCCCCAGACCAAATCGTTCAGGGTTCTAACTGCAGTTGGAACCTGAACAGTATGGCCAGATTCAATACATTTAAAATATTCAATGGCTTTCCTTATCTGTTAGACGCTTCCATAGCAGACTGTTGTTCAGGATGCCTAATGATGATTTCTGCCATGGGTGGTGGGTGATAATTAGGACCCATAAAAGCACATAGCAATTATATGCTATGGGAATCATAACATGTATTAAATGTTAAAGCCACGACGCACAACACAATAACAGCCATATCACGACAAACCCACAGACTACCAATACAACTTAATAAATAAACCCAATGCTTTCATATTCCAAAAGCAGGTTATATAAATATCTAAAGATTGACACTAACAAGTAGCGAAGTGTGTATAGCTAATAGTGTAAACCGTGCAGTCTACTACTACTAGATCATGTCAAAGGATCAGACATAATACCCTGTGGGCCATATTATGCACACGTCTGCGAGTGTAGTGCATCCTTAGAACATTCAGCATGGTGTATAGACACAATGTAAAGTAGTCATCGGACTGAAATCCCATTAACTACACAGGGCTACAACATAGTCCCCAGGGAACAGTTTTTCATACCAGTAGTTTTTTTAAGAACATGTCCGTAACACTGTTTACTATGTAGGCTACACGTTGCATGAAGCAGATTGCGATTTAACTGGACGATCGGGTTCTGGACTGTTGTGTCGAATCAATAAAAGAAGAAAAAAACCACAAAAAAACCAAGTTGTTAAGCAGTTATGCAAATGTTGCAGGCACCCATGCAGAAGCTCGGTAGTAGGGCCGTCCGTGTACAGGGCAACAGCACCACGTCAGAACGTCAAATAAACGATACGGTCGCGGCAAGAACACAGTTGATACAGTGTAATGTCGCGATACGTAGAACTCCGCGAATTGAAAGGAAATAATCGCAGCAGGAATCTGTCACTGAACCCATGTTATAATCCAATACTAACACACGTTTTTGGGTGGAAACCGAGTTTTCTCCCGTTGCCTACGAACGAATGGAGTTGTTTATTTGATGAACGTAGAGCAAGACATTCGTAAGTGCTTGTTTAACTAAATGTGAGCTATGCTAGTGGTGTGCAGCACTTTGACAGAAGCAGCCCGACGCACGCAACAGCAGACTCTACAAACACACAAACTAAACGACACACGGGCGAAACGGATCACCCATCGCCGAGCCTGCATTTACTTCTGGAAGACCTTTTTTTCAGGACAAAACGCGTAATAGTGAATTCGACTCACCAGTTAACTCGTATCCTATCCCCAGGTTACACGGTGTTAAAAATCTGCTCTTTTCCTGAGTCACCCCACCCTCAACTGTGCATTCGCACCGATTCGTGCTGGACGGTGACGTGAAAAACGCACCCATGTTTGATTCGGTAAGATGACACCGCAGGAGCAGCTTATTGGTTTGTTTTTGACATCTGCTCCGAGTCCGACCAGTCATATCGCGATGCGTTGCTCATTGAAACGCGGGTTGACAGTTTCCTCCACATCCACACATGTCACTTTCCCTTTGACTGGGCCTAACATGCCTAATCATTACTCAGCCCATTGATATATACATATGATATACATATATATATATATATATTACATATATATTACATGCATATGCTTTTTCTTCCAGATTGAGTTGCGGTGGTGCAATGATTTTTATTAGGTATCTATTAATACACTTTACAGTTTAGTATAATCGTAGCAGCTGTTTGGCAAACGGTTATCCAGGAATTTCAGCCTCTTGCGTTCCCCTAACAGAGCATAGAAATATAGGACTAGACAATTGCCTGGGGGCCAACAGTTGTACCCGGCGCACCCTGTTTTCTAATCAAACTGGGTTGTTTTTTTTGCACAGCGCAGACTGCGCTGGTTTCTTCTTTGGGTGAGGCTTCTTCATAGCCTGGAGATAAATAACAATTCAAAATAAATAGCATGCAGCTATCACAGATTCTGCACACATCCTGTAGGCCTTGTGGTTTCCCTGACATGTGAACGAGGTGGTGGTGGAGGGATGTGCCCATGTTATTATTTTACTATGTAATAATATACAAAAGAATATTTTTGAGCAAGAAATAGTCAATCAGAGAAATTGAATTCCTTCTGTTGACTTATCTGCGTTTTAACTAAAGGGTTTCAGATATCTTTTTAATAAGTCTGGAATAGAAGGGGACTTGATTTGTTTAATTGAATTAACTCTAAGCTTCTAGTGGGCACTGTGCTCTGTTCAACATGCATTAATGTCTGTTTGATTGGAATTCATTCAGATATACCGTCGTATAGAGAGTGAAATCTTTAATATTCACAAGATGGAGTGTTTCACTGGATGGTTGCTCTCAAGTTACATTACATTACCTCAGATATGCTACGAATAGTAGATATTAGGTGGGCAGCACAACTGTGCTTGTATGACAGGTAATAATGAATGTGCATGGCCAAAGTCAGACCAGCTGTAGTGTGTCACACTGGAATAGGGATGGAGGGGGGGGGTACAGTTAACAGGCAACAACACAGTGTTACAGTGTCAACACTTTATTATGCATCGTCGCCATGCAAGACCACTGATAAGAATTATCAAACTAGATATATTTCACACATTTCTGATTTTAGATTAACTTGCCACTTTTTCGTATAAGTGGCTGCAGGGTAAGGTTGTATGCACACCCAGAAAGGGCCTGGCGCGTTTGGACCGTGTGCGTTGGTATGTGGCACGTGTAACGATGGTTCGTGTGAGGGATGAATGGGCTAACATTTTGGTCATAGGATAAATGCAAATTTAACGTTCAATCGATTTCTCTTTTAAAGAGTACAAAACAAAACAAAATTGTCAGTGTCTTAGGTGGTGTAAACCATTTGTTTTGGGGTAAATTTGGAATCCTCGCGTATGACTATTTCTATATTCTTCAAGCATTATCCACTGTATTTCAAAGCTATGAAAACACTTCGTTGACTGCCTTCATTGATATCAGACATAAAAAGAGACATCTGTGTGCCACCTTGTTTACGAAGTGTCGGAAACCAGTCTCTGACTGGTCTATGGTCTGTGTCTGTGTCATGTGGCAAACAGCTTGTTAGCCACATTCTCTGCTGGGAATTTCAATAAATTCCAGTGAGAGATCATCTAATCAGCCAAGGCAGTATGCACAATCCATGACTTATGTGTCAAATCCAATCCACTCTGCTTGGAAATGCTTGGAGCCAGACAAGACTACAAAAGTCAGTCCAAGACCAGTAATAACCCAACTAATCTATTGGGAAAATCATATAGTCATATATAGGCTAGAATTATATTCTCAATGTATATGGTCTTTGCTTGTGGGTTACATAATACACAATACCCACAGTTTTTCCTTTTAGAAATGAGGGAACTTAAACGTGACAGTCTGTCTGCCTGCATTACGAACTTAACATTTACACAGTAGCTATAGACAACTCATTCAAAACAAGGGTAAAAAGTTGATCTTTTCCAATGTTGTGTTTTTATGGCACCTGTGGTGATAATAGACAGCTCATCAGTTCATAACTCCTCCATGTAATTTCACAGTATTGTCCTAAACATGTAGTGGCTTTAAAAATATACCTTTACACAAATGTAGTCTATGGTTGGATTTTTAAAACTTTCATTCTGCATGTCTTCATGACCCCAGTGTAATTTCCTGCGTCCTCTTCTTCTTCTTCTTCTTCTTCTTCTTCTTCTTCTTCTTCTTCTTCTTCTTCTTCTTTTCTGCGTCTCATCCTGCTTATCTGTCAAGAGAACACTTCGTGTTGACAGGACAGACGGGAGGTGCTCAGCCAAGGGATACAGAATACAGAAATAGCCTCAAAGCATTTCAAACATCGCAACATTGCATTTACACCATCATCATGTTTTTCTCAAGGGGGGGGG
>OMKP01080537.1:0-20388 GCA_900302375.1 Bathygadus melanobranchus
TCACATCAATATGAAATCAGTGGATGAAGAGGATATCAGCGGTGACACCTGGCGCTTTTGTCAACAATTCCAAGTTATAAAGTAATAGCCCAATGAGGAGCTATACACACTCCAGCCCGCTCCCACTGTGTGTGTGTGTGTGTGTGTGTGTGTGTGTGTGTGTGTGTGTGTGTGCGCGTGCGTATGTGTGTGCGTGCGTATGTGCGTGTGCGTGTGCGTGTTTCGGAAGGTGCCAAACATGTGATCGGCGGTGCGAATCGCCTGCAAAGCCTCCTAATGAAAATGAATTAGCAGAGGGGTCGGCAGAGAGACAGGCCTCCCTCCACAATTGATGCTACAGGGGGGAGAGGTCAAGGTGCACGGCTCATACCGGATGTCCGAGGACTTTGCCGCTCAAAGTTACTGACCGGTGACTTATCCTCAAAGGGGAGCAGCGAGCATGTAACCGGGACTCATCCGATAAAGTGAAGATTCATTATTTTAATTGGACAATGTGGCGCCTGTTATTCTTTTGTATGGCCGATTTGAGAAAGGGTGGAATCTAATGGCCTGGGTGGGCTTGAACGAACGGGCTGCTGGATTGACTAATAAATGATGGTGGATCCTGCCAGCACTGATCTATTGTGACGGTACTCCATTGGTAGATTGACACATTCCTGATGTGATTAAGAGGCTAAATGTATACACACTTTTTTTCCCCCATGAATAAAAACCTGCGGCACGAATAAACTTTTACATTTCATATATGACCCATGACCCGAAGTTAATATCAATCTGAAACAGCATGTTAAAAAAAACACATGGCCCTCGAGCAAAACTTTAACAACACTTTTATTACAAGCCCTAATTGCGCTCAATTAATTAGTCCACCCCGTGCAGGGCTGTCGGTGCCTTCATGCTGGGTGGATGGGTGAATGGAAAGCCATTCGTTGTAACATATAACTACATGTATTTTGAACCCAAGTTCAACATCCATGCATTCCATTTACCAATCAAGCCTCTGAACCCCTGGCTTACATGTGACTGACATGGTATGACCCTCTGAGTGAAAACATGCCTAAACGTACTAATAGTAAACTAATAGAAAATACTAATAGCAAAGGTTTGCCATGTTTTCCTGTTAATTTGACACCTTATAAAGAGACATGTATTTCGCCGATAATTCACTCAACAATAATTATTTATTTTTCTACCGCCAAAGTAAATTAATATGACTATTTTACTTTAACACTGCATGGCATGGCATACCTGGAGGGTTCTTCTGTGACTTCTCCTCTGAAAGTGGCATTGAGATGTTTCTCTCTTGTGACCAGGTCATCCACGAGGTTCTGTCTCCTGTCCGCCTCTGCCTGCATTCTAATATGGTTTTGTTAAGGTTATGTTTTTAACAGACAGTATTTGTTCTGTAGTTGAAAAAAACTAAAACAATGACAATTCGGTGTCAATTATGGTAGATTTGAACAGAGTAATGTCACAATTGTAATGGTATTTTTGCTGCTGGGGTGACACATGCTCTTAATCGAGGTATTACACACAACGTTACTGAATGAGAGAAAAGCTAGACTTTTATAAGATACCATGTTGCCCTCTATAGCAAAATTGTTGTTACTGCAAGTAAATCACAGCAATACAAAAAGAGACAATAACTAGTATATACCACGTATACATCGTCTAGATCTCTATAGTGTGCATGATTTTATATAGCATATTGTTCATATTTATGCTTATTGCTCTATTTTTCAGCTTTGTTGTCGGATCACTACAGACGCGTTTTAACGCCAGATGTTTCCTATGGCTTTAGGAAGGATACATTCTACGGGACGACGAAGCTCGTAGCAAACTCTCTTTCAGTTGGGAGATGCTCTGCTTGAGCTTCTGTAACGACGCTCTCAGTGTCATATTGATCTGAAACAATGGCATGCATCGACATCAATTAGTCTTGACTTATACAATGATTCAGAGAGATTGGCACTATGGGTGGGTACCAAATCCCCTCACCTTGGCCGGGTTGCCCCCGGTGCTCTGCTGTCTGGTCCTTTCGTGGATATTCTCGGCTATTTCTTGCGCTAGTCGACACGTCGCGTCGTAGTTCTGTAACCTACATAACATGAAGGTTTATTATGTCAGTGGTCGGCATGAGAAGATCAACACACAGGGACATCTACAGGAGGCCATGCTGTTCACAAAGGATACTGTTTAATATGTGCACTACTATTGTTTAAGATGAGCCGTTTTGACATTGATCGTTTAACATTGATAATTTAACATTGAATATCAGGGCTGGCAGAATCCAGTGTCAATGTTGTTGAGAACTGAGTTGACGCCTGACCATCATGTGATAACAATTAAGTAAGCCAGGACCAACTCTTAATAACTTTTTTACTTTATAGTCTATGGAGCAAATGTAGTAACTGCAATGATTCATCACAAACGCTATCTTTTAAAGAATTAAGTTAACTGTCATGTTGAACTATTGTACCGACGAGCTAAGGTGAGCTCCAAACAATTAGCTGGCATAACAAGACATGTGAACACAAAGTTAATGTAACAACGACACGAACAATGTGGCCACCGTTTACTTTTATCTTACCAAGGATCTTGAGACATATTCAGAATATTTCGTGTTAGCAAATATCCAGTGAACTCAGCGGCGTCTTGTTTTGGTGTGACGTCAGAACGGCAAACTGCGAGGTACAAAAGAGACTTGGCGTTTTCGCTAAAGGGACAGCAATGCAAGCGTTCGTTATTATCTATCTATCTATCTACCTGTCTGTCTATCTGTCTGTCTGTGTTTTTTGTTATACTCCAAAATGGTTTCTTGAAATGTAACTATCTATCACATTTCAACGTCTGGTAGCTGTTCTGGTTCAGAACTGGATTCCTGACTCATATTACAGACACAAGAATGCTGTTCCTCTCTCTAAGCAGACCAGGAATTTCCTGTCCACAAAGTTGTGAGTTGAATAAGCAAACATCATTAACCACTAAGTAACCAAGCCTATTCCAGCAGTCAACATCTCAAAGCAAGCATGACATTCAATAGACCATTTCCACAGGAGTGTCATCATAGGACACACAGACAGGAGTCGCCCATCATAATAGTCTGCTAGTTGTATGAACCAGGGTACATGGCCCATGCTGTCAGTGTGTGATATCTTGTGTCGTGTAGACTAGTTAGCCTACTTCCCGTGCCCTGGTACATAAATCCAGCAGACCCATAATTAGCGTTATTAGTGACACCTGTGTTTGTCCTGTGACGACGCCTCTGTGAAAAGGATCTGTTGCAGGTTATCCCCACTCATTTGAAATTCCACCAAAAGCACATTGAAATACAATAGGCCATCATCACAGCGGTGGACAAACATGTGTACCTCATTGAGTTACGTATGGGTCTGTACGCACGCCAGTGCTATTACACCTATATGCGATGGAGGCCTATGTAATATATGATGTCATTTGTTTTCATGAAACATATCATCCCCAAAGGAAACAGGGGAGTATGTTAGTATGGTTTGTCACTTCCCTATGACCAGCGCATGCCATGAAGCGTTTGTGGGGGTTTTCTGTTTCATAGCCAAACAATAGGTCTGTTTAGATCATAACATGTAACTGTTGTGTGGAAAAATAACATTCGGTAGACTTCTCGGAATCCATCTTGCATTCCGAATGCTGCAACTCAAGCGATGTTCAGTAACCCACATAGTGGTTTTCTCAGAGATTGTCGCCACTATTTACAGTATGGTATTATATCGTCAAACTAAAACATCTAGTGAAATGGGTGAAGGATCAACATTGTAAAAGCTTTAGTAGAGGTAAAATACACGTGATATTTAATGTTTATTAATAGAAAGACACATACAATAGACACATTTATGTTTCCAGACAAAATATAACACAAAGCATTCAATCAATATTGGAGATATTACAAATTTAAGAACCAACTTTCCAAATATAACCATATACAAGAGTGGATAGCTGTAGGAATCACATATATATATACATGTATTTCTGTGTTTATTATAGGGTTAAAATTGTGTTTGCGTGTGTTGATATATCACAAATATCAATGTACTCATTTTGTAAGCAAATGAATCAATGTTCTGAATATAACAGCACCTAAAGAAATGGATAAAGAAGGTCTATAAATGGAACTTTCCATTTGCAACACACAAAAACAATAACACAAGAGCACACTGACGACCATGCGGGACTCACATGATCGCAGCCTGTATATAAACCCTCCTTCCTAGTGTGTGAGCACTGAGGACACCCTCTATACGCGCATATATATACACACACACACTCATACACATGCCACCATACCTGGATTCTGGAAGATTAAGACATATTCTGAGGACTTTGGAGTTCCCCCACTGCAGGACTATGGATTTAGATTCAATGAACGTCACAGCAAACCACGACTTAACTTCTGTTGCAAATGGCAGAGGCCGGCAGAGGTCTCACTCCTATTACAGCCCAGAGGACGCCAAAAACTACGGTCTGCACACAGAGACAGAGAAAGATGTGGTCAGGCCACGTTCCAGGTACATTCACAGTTACAACCCTTCCAAGAGCTATTGGTTCTGTTGTCTGTTGTCTGTCTTATTTTCAGTGTCACTGGTAGGTTTTGTTTTTGAACATGTGGTAGATTTCAATTGAACTTATTGATCACAGCCAGCAGGTATTGGTATTGAATGTCCTCTGGTGTACAGTAAACAGGTAAACACTTGATGTTTACCTGTTTGTGATGATAAGAACACCAAGCAACAACAAACACACAGATTTGCTTTAGGTCCTTTTACAGTTACGAGACCTCCGAGAACTTCCCTGACAAATGTGATGAAAACGTGTGCCGGTCTAATGTCCTGTGGCCGAAAGCTGCCTCCCTGCTGCAATTTAAAGACACCAAAAAGGAGAAGAAGAGTGGAAACAATGTCACCACACGGCTCACCTCCAAAAAATCCAAGTCCAAATCCAGCAAGCACCTCGCATCCAACGAACAAAACGGTATCCTCATCTCTCCAACATTCTAACGTGAATTATATCTCGTCACGGGACCTATTACTCCATGGCAGCGCACAATGTTTTTCTTCATCGTTGAACATTATGCACCCAATGAAAACAGCCTCTTTTGACTTTTTTTTTATCAACAGGCAACCGAGGAAACCTCCAGCCGGTTTCCATGTTGACAATCTCTGAGTCAGATAACTGGGAGATCAGCTCCAGTGCAGGGATGAAGTACGGCCAGTTTGTGGACTGGGAGAAGATCGACCCCGAGGCAGCGCAGCGCCACCAGCTGCTGCTGAAGAGCGGCCATGGTGAGATGAAGGCCATGGGTCGAGAGGGCTTCTGGGCCACTCCCCACACCCTGCGCGCCAAAGCGTACTACCACATCATCCACGGAATATACTCCAGGTTAGAAGGCACTCACAGCTCGCAGATGGCTTGTGTTCTACATATCATTTTCCCGAGTAAACAAAAACTCTGGGTTGATTGAGCCATGGGTCTTATTCTTTAGACAATTTGTAGTTGAATAACAAAAAATCAAAGCGATTACTTTGTTTAACATTTGACGAGTGAGTTACTGTAAGTGATGGGTGCATTGAAACTGACCATACCGCATGGTTCAGTTGACCCAATAATGTGATGTAATGTAAATATGTACTCTTTATCAACCTTTTCCACCAGATCTCCTACACCAGACAAAGATGTCTACCAGGATTTGGCTAGACAGCTCTTTGGGGAACAGAAGATCAGTACCCACCCATTCCCTGAGTACATGGAGGGGGGGGAAATACCGAGGTACCTGCACTGGAAGTGTACTGGTCAAAGCTATTACTCTTGCCAGTCTTATCACTTGCCACCTTCAGCGCATGTGGCTCATGTGGGGCCAGCGGAACCTTCCATGGAAAGTTCCGCTGGATTAGTTTGATTAGTTTGTTGTTTAGACCCTTCACTGAGCGCATGCTCTTCGTGGTAGAATACAAATCCGGTAAGGTTAGGTTGAGTCTCATTTCCTGTTTTCCGTGTCCAGGCATTGTCTCAACAAGGCGGGCCTCAACTCAGTAAAGAAGATATTGCTTTGCATCGGCAAGTACTTCCCAGAGATGAACTTCTGCCCCATCCTGCCAGCCCTGGTGTCTCTCATCCTGCACTTCAGCGAGGATGAGGCCGAGTGCTTCCACAGCATCTGCAGGCTCGTCACCTACAACGACCCTAACAAGCGATACGTGGACCAGACCTTCCTCACCTACCGGGCCTCCTGCATGACCTTCGGAGACCTGGCCAACAAGTACTGCCGGGGCATCCGCAAGCTGATCGCCAGCTCCCACCAGAACCTCTTTGAGTTCTACTCGGACTGGATCATGTGGATCTTCGCAGACCTACCGTTCACCTACGCCATCCGAGTGCTGGATGTCTACCTCCTGGAGGGCTACAAAGTGCTCTATAGGTGAGCTGCTGTGTGATGGTGTGGGTGGCTGTGCGTAAAATACGTGTTTGTACACTTGTAAATATTGTATAATTCTAATATTTGATAGGGTTAGGCGGCAGTGTGTGGGCAGCAGTGGCTCAGGAGGTAGAGCGGGTTGTCTGGCAACCGGAAGGTTGCTGGTTCTATCCCTGGAACCTCCTCCTAGCTAAGTGTCGAGGCGTCCCTGAGCAAGACACCTAACTGCTCCCGACGAGCTGGCTGTTGCCTTGCATGGCTGGGTGAATGGGAGGCAATAAGTCTGAAATCAAATCAAATCAAATCACAGGACATTGGTCCTTTTATTAGCCACACAGAAATACACCTCAATACATGCTGTGAGCGGCGACACATACACACACATACACACACATGCATTTTAAGTGGTCGCCGGTGGAATGTATCCTCTGCATTTTCCCATCCTGGCCCTCCTCCCCCAGGGGAAGCCAGGAGCAGTGGGCAGCCATCAGTATGGCGCCCTATATAAATGCAGTCAATTTACTATTTTTTACTAGCGGCTGAAAATGTTTTTTCAGCTAAGTACCCTTTTCACCAGCACAGATTATTTTAGGGAGGAAAAATATTTGTTAGGGTTTTCACATAAAACAACATTTTGGTGTTTCTGTCTTAGCTGTTTGTTTTTACTGATTTTCCAAGTACCCCCTGCAAACCTTCAAAGTACCCCTAGGGGTATACATACCCACATTTGAGAAATACTGATTTATAACGTATAAAATATAATACCCCTATCTACAAAGGGTTGCCTTGGCATTGCTGAGCCTCTACAAAGTGTCTGTGGCATCGCGGGTGGCCGGCGTGGAAGACTTCAGGAGGGACATGAAGAGCTTCGTGGAGAACGTGGCACGCCACTGCACGGCCGAGAAGCTCCTGAACATGGCCTTCGCCATCCAGATGGCCACGCGGCGAGAGCTCAACCTGCTCTTCAACGCCAACAAGGACTCGCTCATGCAAAAAGGTGTCAGCATCCACCAAAAGAGGTGTGTAAAGGGCATGGGGGCTGGGGTAAAATGAGTCTAGGTTTTACCCGACCTAGGCGAACTGCATACAGTATGTGAAGTACTTCTGAGCAAAACTAGCCAATGAAGAATGTACGTGTTGTACGTGGATCCACTTCAGGAAACGTGTAATAATGTAATATCCATCTACACATTTCCATGTTATTGATATAAACCCTTGGTTTGAAGGTATGTCAGTGCAGTACCTCTCCCATTTGAAAACCATATTCTTACATATTGTGGCGGGTTTCTCTGGTTCTTTCAGACAATCGGTTCAGATGGTGGACTTCAGCACCTTCAGCTCCAATGTCGTGACAGGGACCGAGATGAGAGTGGTCTGGGCCTGGATACCAGAACGCTTTGCCCTTTTCAGCCCCGTTCGGCTCTTCAGTACAGCCCAACATGGAAGAAGTCTGGATTCGTGAGTCAACAATCTTTCTTTAATTTAGCCTCTACTGAAAAGCCACGTGGCTTTGAGATAAACGCTGGAGCAAAAACAGATTTAGCAAAAAGAATAGATTTCATTAATCAATTCATTTCATTATTTCAACAAATGTATTCCATAAATAACACCAGTTGTTTGTCATTAATAACTACTGAAGACAAAATCAACATCTACAAATGTGAAACGTACCCTGAGGTTAAGTTGCATAACAAAGGAGACTGCATGTGTTTTCACTGTAAACATGTTTGTCTTCACAGTCTTAAACATGAAGAGACTGTTGGTTCAGTGGTGGGAGATGTTTTGGATACAACAGTGTCATAAATTGTAATAATCAATTGCACTTGTATTGTAGTATTGTAATACTAATACTAAATGATACAAATGAAATTAATAATATTTACTTTTGTTGTTGTTGATAAAGATTCTACTCTCATGTGGAGGGAAACGAACCAGCTGTCTTGATTCTCAAAACAGTTGATGAGGAGGTGAGATTCTACTCAAGTCAAGTGAAAATTTCTATTACTATTCCTGAATTATTTATTAAACATCGACATTGTCATTGTGATAATAACACTTTTCCCCCTCCACATCACAGGTCTGCGGTGGCTTCCTGTCAACAGATTTGACAGAAAGAATAAAGCATGAATCTAACGAGCTAGCTTATTTTGGCACGGGCGAGTGCTTTGTTTTCATGGTGAGAAAATACCGACCAATGTTTTCTTTCGACTAAACCTAATTCCTTGAACCCTGAACTTGAATGCTTTGTACTACCAGCTCCGGCCTAGCATGGAGCGCTACCAGCGGGCCATGGTCAACATTATGACCCGCAGAGATCCAGGCAGCAGTGTGTCCTCCCCGTCATCTGACAGCGAAAGTTCCCAGAGCCCAGCCGCCTCCACCAGCCCCATGCAGACCCTGACGTGTCCTGCTGGAACCTTCCAGGATCCCAGTTACCTCACCATCCCCTTCACAGCCCCGTCGTCGGAGGAGCTCATCACTGCCAAAGAACCCAAGAGACTAAAGGAGCAAGGGGCGTCCATGTTTATAGCAGCCGGCGATGACAGGCTTGTTATTGGTAAGTGTTTTGATGTTGCGATAATGCTGATGTGTATAGTGGCTCATAACTCTTTTTCTAATATTTCTCATATTTACAGTCACACTGGATAAAACTCAGAGCACAACACAGACAGAGATGACATGTGCTACTATGCAAAACACTCCGTTGTTTTGTCAACAAAACTTGGACAGGCAGACAGACACACACATGCCCACACACACACACGCCCACACACAGACATGCGTGTATGCATGACACCTAACCCTAACTGCTCCCGACGAGCTGGTTGTTACCTTGCATGGTTGACACTGCCGTCGGTGTATGAATGGGTGAATGTGAGGCAAATGTAAAGCACTTTGGATTAAAGCGCTATATAAATGCAGTCCATTTACCATTTACTTGGAAGAGTATAGCCTATCATGAGTGATATAGACTGCCGGTGAGCTGCCTTCACAACGATGCGTGTCGATTCCCAGGTGGCGATGGGGGTCATGCGCTCTGCATACACGCGGACCTTGAGAGTGGATTCACAGAGAGATGTGACACATTTCAGAGCACGCCGCTCTGTCGGGGACATTTCAAGATCCAGTCACTGGAGGTCTGGGGAATCCAGAACTCAATCTCAATTGGTCACTCGGTCACTTCCCAGTGAAGGAAAGCACATTTAAGTTGCCCTTTAAGTCATGGTTAAGACACATTTAGTTAAGCCTGGTAGGTGTAAGTGTTTTCTTGGAATTGTATTTGTATCAGGCTATTTATCATTTGCATATATCAAGCACTTGGATGAGATGGCATTTGACTGTGAACAGGATTTTATGATTTTTAGATTTTCTGTTCATTTCAAGAAACTCGTCAGCTTTTGGGAAAGACAGTAGCTCAGGGGGTAGAGCGGTTGTCTGGCAACCGGAAGGTTGCTGGTTCAATCCCCGGCTCCGCCTAGCTAATTGTCGAGGTGTCCCTGAGTAAGACACCTAACCCTAACTGCTCCTGGCGAGCTGGTTGTTACCTTGCATGGTTGATGTTGGTGTATGATTGGGTGAATGTGAGGCAAATGTAAAGTGCTTTGGATAAAAGCGCTATATAAATGCAGTCCATTTACCAAGACACAGCATGTACCTGTTGTTATTTTAGATATTTTATCATTAAATTAAATTGAACATTTTATGTGTTTTACTTTACTGTAATTGTAGGCTACTATTTATATATTTTTTTTATATACAGAAAAAAGATCTATTAAAATCGTGATTAAAGCCTTGTACGTGTCCATGTTTTAAGTTATAATCAGCTTGTAGGAACTAGGAAGCATGGAAACGTGTTGACCCAATTCCAGTAAACCCTGGATATCAATAGAGACTTTCGAATGACTTGGACTTCACTTCCAACATTATTAAATCGTGCATGGACGCGTTCGCTGCTACTGGTTCTCCCCACCACACGGAGGCGCTGGCTCTGTGACAATTGTTGACGAACAAGACACTGCAACCAAAACAAACCAGGCCAATCTTCTATGACTGGGGAAGAAACCTTGATATACGAATGTAAGTTATCATAATCACGAAGAATTGTTTCATTTTTCTATACGTGAAGTGATACCATGAACCACATGTTGAACAACACAGGAAGACAATAATAGCATCCCCATTCTTGAGCCTAAACAGCCTAGTGCCGTTATAGTGTATGTTTGCACCGCAGCGCCCATATAGTGAGGTAAGATGCGGTGTTCTTATGGATTATAATAAGAGCGCCGGTTAAATATGCGCCAATGTCCACAAGTAAGCATACAGCTTAGCACGTACAGTACGAATCCCTGTAATGTTAGGGTTTCTAACCGTGAAGGTCTATTATATTCAAACTGTTACGTTTGTAGTTATTTACTTTTGATCAGGCTGCAGGATATAAATACCAACACCTAGCTCTAATCATTATAACACAAACACTGTGTTGTGTAACATTTTTATGTACATAACATAACATAGACCTTTGTAGTCCACACCGTGCATCATTCAGTGTTAGTACGTTGTTGTATTTATTTGCCTGTGTTTTATTACAGCTTGACAGCCATGGGACCAGACACTGAAACGGTCATTAAAACAGAATCCTCAGATGAAAGTAAGAAATAATTCTACTTTGACAGAGTGTTATATGTAAAAATATGTGTCATATACAGTATGTAAGTAATAATAAACACCCGTCTCACCCTGAAATGTCTTTAGACACCCGCTCACATTTTCTACGAAAACATTCTTTAGGTGACCATATGCATTTGTTTCTGTGTTCTGGTTGGGCCCTCAGTTTGGTACAAAGTGGAGGTTGAGTCAGACCCCGACTACACACCGACTCCTGCAGCGGAGGGCAACCGAACCAAGAGGTCTTACCCCTGCTCTGTCTGCGGCAAGCTGTTCGACAGACCTTCAAAGCTAGAGCGCCATGCGAGGGTGCACACACGCACTCGTATTGCCAAGTTGCAGCACAGCGACAAAAGTTTCCTACAGTCGGAATACCTCACCAAGCAGCAGAGTTGCCGCAACAGGCCCAGGTATTACCCCTGCCCCGACTGCGACAAAGTGTTCAGCAGTCCGTCGAAGCGGGAGAGGCACGCGCCCGTGCACCTGAAGAAGCCCAGGGGGCCTCACGCGTGTTCGTACTGCGCCAAAGTGTTCAAGAAACCCACCGGACTCATCCGCCACGAGCGGATACACACGGGCGAAAAGCCTTTCATCTGCTCCGTGTGCGGGAGGGGCTTCTCTGACCCGGGACACTGCAAAACGCACGAGAAGGGGCACGCGGAGCTTCCGACGAGGCCTCACCGCTGCAGCGACTGCGGCAGGTGCTACCAGAAGCCATCCCAGCTCAGACGACACTTCCGTACGCACACCGGGGAGAAGCCGTTCGCCTGCGCCCTGTGCGACAGACGCTTCTGTCGGGCCGAGGGGCTCAAGAGACACGAAAACTTTCACAGGGGCAACAGGCCGCACAAGTGCATCGTTTGCACGAAGGGGTTTTACACTCGCCACGAACTCAACACCCACACCCTGATCCACTCCGGGCTAAAGCCGCACGTCTGCCCCGTGTGCGGTAAGGGCTTCTCGCAGCTGGGCAACATGAAGGAGCACGAGCGCAGCGTCCACCTGAAGACAGATCGCTACACCTGCGGCGAATGCGGCGCGGCCTTCCCGAAGAGCCAAACGCTGAAGAAGCACCAGCGCATCCACACGGGCGAGAAGCCCTACCTGTGCGTCACGTGTGGCCAGCGGTTTACGTGGAGCCACTGCCTCAGCAGACACAGGAGGTCGCACGCGCACATTCAGAAGGACCTGGAAGCCAAAGACCCGCTGCTGGCCTCGGAGACGTCCTCCGCCGGCGATCGTAGCGGCCAAGCTCTCAGTGAAAATGTCAAACTGATTGCGTGAATTGAGGAAATTGGTGGCCCTCGACTTGGGCTGGCTGCTCTGTCACGTGAAATCCTTCAATAAGAAATACCGCAGAGTGGCGATGGCAGTGCAACAGCCTTAAATAAATGTATTATTATTTAAAAGACACTTGTATTTCATTATTGTGTGGCGGGCTGACAAGTTTCAGCTATCGGCTCATGATTTGCATTGTTAAATAATTGTGTTCTGATGCCTTTTGTCCTATCACTTTCATATGTTTTTGTTGATTTGGTTTGTATAATGTAAATGGATGTGTTAGTGTTTTTTATTAAAGGAGAACTCCATATGTAGCTCTACTCTAGTCGTTAATGATTGATGACATGTTGTAGGTTAACTGTCAACCAACTTTTCTCTGTAATTTGCATATTGGTATTCAATATATAACATATACAGTATATAGGCCCATATACAAATTAAACTCATTGCTATTTTTGTAACTATTAATCTACTAATTTCTATAACCACAGGGTTAATAAATTAATAATACAATACAACGTCCTTGTAGTTTATTGATGGCAATGACCGTAATAATGACAATCAATCGTGTTGCCGTTAGAAGACATTTTATTGAGAACTATTCGCCATAACATTTCCCAATAAATTATTAGATAACACTATTGAAGGAATGACACATTTCCAGGCACTTTCAAAGCTGTGGCTTGTAACGAGGACTGGTCTGCATAATGTACTGGTTCACCGTCTGGTCTCCGCGAGCCCTCGTAGATGAAACCAACCAATCAGCGATAGTCCTGCACCTTGGTTGCTAGGCGACATGTGTTTGTGTGTAAATCGAACATCCCAGCAAAAGCTGAAGTCAACATTTTTTCCATGATTAAAAACGGGTTTTTTTTGTTTTTACAAAAATACAATTTATAATACACCATTTTTAACAATGGCGGAATATGCTCAGGACATTCCCCAACTCGAGCTAGAGGCTGTCATCGGGTTCAATGGTAAGTCTGAGCTCTAAACTCTTAGCTAACGTTACCAATTAGCATTAAACCGCACTGGAGGCTTTATAATTCATTATTTTATGACACTGTTGTTAAGGTTTGTTTTGGTAATCTATGCTAGCTGCTGTACACCCTATTCGACACTGTACTGAATTGCTGTCAATAATTATTTCATGATTCCGAATGAGCAATTCCTTTCATTACAGTTTAACACGTAAAATAAAACACACTTGATTGGTGATTTTATTTTTTTAACAGGACATGTTTCCTCTGGTCTGAGAGTCCATCCGGACAGAGACCACCTGATCTATCCGCTGGGATGCACTGTGATCCTGAAGAGACTCAATGATGGCAAACAGGAGTTCCTTCATGGTCACACCAACAACGTGTCCTGTGTCGCGGTGTCCAAGAGTGGCTGCTATGTTAGCTCAGGGCAGGTCACCTTCATGGGCTTTAAGGTGATAGGTTGTGACACAATAGACACTTTTCACAGTGGTGAACATTTACATTTACATTTAGGGAATTTAGCAGACACTTTTTTCCCAAAGCGACTGAAGAGAGTGAAACAACAATATATCACCAACAGTACAGTAAGATTTGGATAGAACAAGTTTAAAGCACTTATGATAGGTTAATAGAACAAGATTCAAGCACTCATAATCTCTAGGTTACCCCCTTGATGGTAGTAAGTAAGTAAGTAACAGTAAGACAAGATGATGTTAATTATTTTTAAGTGCCAGTCAGATCCATAATTAGTGTGTTTGTGCTATGACACCTCAGTGAAAAGGTTCTATTACACACCATCTGTTTAATCACCTTTAACATGACATGCATAGTGTGAGAAACACATAAAGACATTGTTTTTTGGTGGCATTTTTGTAAACAGTTCAATAGTTCATGTTTGTGAATGTGAGGATGTTTTGCGGGGTTGATAAAAAATCATTGTTCCATGTCAGTGGTGTAACCACTATCCTGCAGGACATTAATCCCATTGTTAATCACCGTTACTTCAGTGGACGCGTCACATGGAGTCTTTGGCAACTGACTCTGAATCATACAATCATTATTTCAAACTGACCACAGGGACCCCGAATGCAGAGACTAGCACCACAAGATGTCTTAACCTGACCTTGCATATTTTAATCAACGACAGTCAGTAGAGCTAGATAAATGAACACTTCCAGCTGTCTGTGCTATTATAACATTAACATTTCAGTTATGGTTAAGACACATTTAGTTAAACCTAAGTGTTTTCTTGGAATTGTCGCCTCTTTGTATTAAGCTATTTATCATATGCATATATCAAGCACTTGGATGAGATAGCATTTGACTATGAGCAGGATTTCATGATATTTAGATTTTCTGTTCATTTCTTAGCAACTAGTCAGCTTTTAGAAAGACACAGCATGTAGTCTATCGTTATTTTAGATATTTTATCTTTAATTGTTTTAGTTTTACTTTACTGTAATTGTAAGCTGCTATTTATATATTTTCTATATACAGAAAAAAGATCTATTCAAATCTTGTGATATTCTTCTGTGATATTTCAGGCGGACATCATAATATGGGACTTTGCCAAGAGAGCTATCTATGCCCGCCTGCCGCTCCACAAGGCCAAAGTGGAGGCGCTGTCCTTCTCTCCCAACGACAAGTACCTGGTGTCCCTGGGAGGCCAAGACGACGGCAGGTAAACCACAAGTCCGTTCTGCTTTAACGCTTCCAACCCTTGACTGGCTTGTGGCTCCTCAGTGGGGCCACTCGGTATGTATTGTAAAGGGCGCTATAGGGAACTTCAAGAAGAAGAGCTCACGCGAGGTTGTACGTGAACCCCGTGTTGAAAGTGATAAATGTTACCGCTTTGTGTCTGGGTCTATATTAGGCTATATGTGTCATCTTATTCTCCGGGGCAGTATTCACCGCCTCTCCTCCCTAACCCACTTCCACTGACCTTAACCAGGGTTCGGATCCAATTCCATCCCTTCTTGGATCCTAAGCACTTACTTGTATGTTCATATGTCCTGGCACTCAAAAATAGTACTTAGCATTGTGTAGCATCTTATCCTGGCTATCTTGCTACCAGCAAGGGGTTGACCTAGCAATTATGCGTGCTTGGAATTTGTTCTATTAACCTAGCAATCATGAGTGCTTAAAACTTGTTCTATCCAAATCTTACTGTACCGTCAGAAATATATTATATTTCTTTTCACAGTGGTGAACATTTACATTTATTTTGTTATTTATTATTTATTATATTATATATATATAAATATATTATATATATTATATATTGTTGTTTCACTCTCTTCGGACTTATTGTAAATCACTTTGGATAAAAGCATCTGCTAAATAAATATAAATGTAAATGTGTGTGTTTCTCTCTCAGTATTGTGGTCTGGAACATAGAGACAAAGCAGGCCGTGTGTGGGAGTCCAGCCTCTGCTCAGAGTGCTGGGAACTGCCTCAGCATCCAGTACTCCAACACTGATGACAACACCTTCATCACGGCTGGAAGGCGAGCACTTGACTCAGTTATCCCTGAATAATGGTTCTCTGTTCTCAGTTCTCACCATTATTAGTCAGATTGTGGAAATCTGTTTTTTTGTGGTCGGTTTGGTGGAATCATTTGATTGACAAACTGTAATATTAGTTTTTTCAGTGGGGTAGTCACTGGTGTGCTTGGGGACATAGGGGTATATAAGAATCAGATCGTGCCCACTCTCGATTCATTCAGGATAATTCAGAAGTGAAAATAGCCACACACCAGTCAAGAGGGAACCCCTAATGTTCAGAGCCCCGATGCTAGACACTCCCTCTGTACTGTATTGACTCTGTGTACTTGGTTTTAGTGGCACATTGCGAGTGTGGGAGCTGGACCTCTCTAACCGGAAGGTTAGACCCACTGAGTGCCAGACAGGCCAGCTGAAGAGGATTATCAAATGTATTGAGGTAAAAAAAAAAGACATCATATTTACTCACCACACCCGAAGACAAAACACAAACTCATGACCACTCCAACATGAATCCGATATGCGTTGAAGCCTTTAGGTTGGATAGAAGCGATAGACCATTTTCACAGAAGAAAAACACAGGTGTAGCTCATAACATTAATTACGGGTTTGTTTGATTTAGGTACAGCAGTGCACCAGTATAGACACAACTAGTCATATACAAATATACATATACAAAGTAAATATACACTGACCATGCTGGTGCTGCGGCAGACATGAATAAAACCACACAATGGACCACTTTGTGTTGCTACGCAGATAGCAGAGGACGATCAGTTCTTCTTCTGTGGTACGACCAGCGGAGACATATTGAAGGTCAACCTGAAGACGAGGCTGTTGAACAGCTGCGGACCAGTCAAGTCTAAGTTCAGACAGGTAGGTTCAGTTCTGGCCTCCATCTCCTGTCCCTCTTATCTGGACGCAACGGCTCTGGCTTAAGCCACATGGTTGAGTAATACCATTCTTCCAAAGAATCATTTTTCCAAAGATCTCAGTGTCAAGTCAATGTTGCTTCTATAGCCCTTGATCACAGCTACAGCTTCAAAGGGCTTCACAGGACCACACTACTTGACATCTCAGACTATAATCTAAGATGTGAGCCGTTGACTTGGCTTTGCTGATCTTGGCTCTTTCTAACAGTAATGCCCGTTTAATGTGACTGATGCTCTTCACTAACCTCTGTACTCGAAAGAGTAGAGCAGAGTAGGGCCCAAAATCAGCACCAGCCACCAGCCAAATGCTGGTATGCAAGTGACTGGTAGATTTGCTTCACTCACCGGCCAAAAAACAACGGTGATCTATTGAGTGGCGGGTAGAATTTGAACATCCACTAGCCATTTGGCCGAAGTGAATTCTGCACCCTGGAGTACTGTATGACTGATGTGTGTGTCCAGGCTGTCCAGTCTCTCCCTATAACTCTCTCTGTGCAGGGCGTGACTGCTTTGAAGATACTGAAGTCTGGGGAGATCCTTGTGGGTTCTGGAGACGGCTACTTCACTCTGTGCTCTGGAGCCAACTTTAAAACCCTCAAGTTAGTGTCTCTCTCTTCTCTGCACGCACGCACACACACACACACACACACACACACACAGTGTTCGGGTTACCTGAACAGATTCTTAAATATAGTTAGCAAAAACATTTATTTTGTAAATGTTTTATTAGACCATTCCTTGGTCCCTTCATTAACAATGTTGTAAGCCCATCTCTCTTCTTGCACCTGCTCATTCTCTCCACACCCACACACACGCGGTGCTCTAGACGTGCTCAGCTGGAGGGAGCGGTGACCTCCATCGCCATGCGGGGCGAGGGCCAGCAGCTGCTGGTTGGAACGGATGCTGCCCAGATGTATCGCTTCAGCTACACCCACCTGGAGGACCGAGAGCTCATCTCCTCCAGCCACAGCCACGCCGTCATGGCCGCCGCCATCCCCTTGTGGGTGACAGACTGGCTGGCTGGCTGGCTGGCTGGCTGGCTGGCTGAACACACACACACACACACACACGATCCTGTTCAGAGACAATAACAAGAAACACTGCTTGTTATTGGTTATTGCTATGTAGTTACATTCAAATAAATATGGATTGATTCTGTGGAGCCATGCAGTGTCCCATGTCGTTCAGTAGAGAGCAGTATGTGCATTTGACCAAAGTTAGTTTTGAATTACAATACACTTCAGAATTCACAAAATATACTCAAAATTCTTAAATTATCTAAGTAAAAAAAATAAAAAAATGATCTAAAAGTAAAAGTAAAACGTGACTTAGTGAACTATAATCACACCATCTCTCTCTGTCTCTCTCTCTTTCTGCGTCTCTCTCTATGTCTGCATCTGCCTGTCTGTCTCTCTCTCTCTCTCTCTCTCCCTGTGCGCCTCGCCCGGCCAGCGGTTCATCAGAGTTGTTTGCCACCTGCTCCCGGGATGACATCAGAGTGTGGCACGGGGCGCGCTCCAAGGAGCTGTTACGCATCAGTGTCCCCAACATGACCTGCAACGCCCTGGACATCATGGTGGACGGCCGGAGCATCCTCAGCGGTAGGACCCCCTGCTGGCCATGGCTATATCCCATTATCTGTTCCCTTGTTCGGTTCCCTGTATGCCAAGAGCTGATGATTAAGGACACGTAAACAAGGGAAAGTATAACAGCTCCCCCTGCTGGTTGTGTTCAAACTTTCGGGTGAAATGCATTGATTTTCCACCATAGAGATGTCTTAAGGAAATTACATTATAGGCTCTATTACACAACAAAAGTTATTGCTTTATCTATTTTAAATGGGTTGCCAATGTTATAGTTCACTCTGGGAATCAACCGACAGAGCGATGAATTGTGAACCAGAAACTGGTACAAACTCATTTGGGCCTCTGAACGACATCAGGCCGATCAGGGGGCCGGAGGAAGGCGGGATGCTCAAGCCACTGCATACTGACATCACCATGCTGATCATTGAACCAGTAACATGAGGATGACCGGGCTGTGTGTTTCCCAGCGTGGAACGACGGCAAGATCCGCGTGTTCGCCCCCGAGAGCGGCAGGATCCTGCTTGTCATCGACAACGCGCACAGCATGGGTGTGACGGCCGTCGCCGGAACCAGGGACTGCAAGAAGATCCTGAGCGGCGGGGGAGAGGGACAGGTCAGTCCCCTGGGAGGAGGGACAGGAGGGGGAGAGGGACAGGTCAGTCCCCTGGGAGGAGGGACAGGAGGGGGAGAGGGACGGGTCAGTCCCCTGGGAGGAGGGACAGGAGGGGGAGAGGGACGGGTCAGTCCCCTGGGAGGAGGGACGGGAGGGGGAGAGGGGACAGGTCAGTCCCCTGGGAGGAGGGAGAGGGGACAAGTCAGTCCCCTGGGAGGAGGGGGAGAGGGGACACGTCAGTCTCCTGGGAGGAGGGACAGGAAGGGGAGAGGGACACGTGGGCATTTCTTCTATTTTGCCAATTCTCTAAAAATCTCTCTCTCTCTCCCCCTTCCCCCTTTTTCTCTCCCCTCTTGAATGGGCGGGTGCGTGTGGCTGGCCTCCCCCCGCAGGTGCGTGTGTGGGAGCTGCGGCAGGGCAGTGGCCACCGGCTGCTGGAGACCATGAAGGAGCACAAGGCCACCGTCACCGACATCCAGGTGAAGAGCAACGACAAGGAGTGTGTGACCGCCAGCTCCGACGGAGCCTGCATCATCTGGGACCTGGTGTGAGTGCTGAGGCCAAACATGCACACGCTGCACCTGTACCCAGACATCCGGCCACATGCGCACGTAGATAGACACAGTCACACTATTCTGTGCACACACGCACGCACACATATATACTGTATATACACACACACACACACACACACACACGCTTGGGCAGAATGGCTCAGAACTTGCATCTAAATATCCCTGTCCCCTTTATGCAGTGCCCTCCCTCTGTAAGACAGCTCTTCTTCTGTGCATTACAGGCGCTACACCAGGAACCAGCTGGTGCTAGCCAACACCCTGTTTCGGTGTGTGTGCTACCACCCAGAGGAGTACCACATCATCACCAGCGGCACAGACAGAAAGGTGTGTTGTCAAAGCTCACGTTTGTGGGTTGATTGCAGCTCCACGGTGATTCACTCATATTGTCTAGAAGAGGCTCTTCATGGCCTGCGACACCATGAACCCACTGGCACAGCTTGGCACCAAGCTGCACCCATTAGCGCAGCATAGCGGTGGTTGTTAGAAGCAGGTAAGGAGGGAAAGAGATGGAGAGGGGGTTAGATCATCAAGCGGTTTGTGCACGTGACATGTTTACAAATGCGATGTGTGTATGCAGTACTCTTGTTGTCTCACTCTCTTTCCCCCCGTCTCCCCCTCAGATCAGCTACTGGGAGGTGTATAGCGGCGCGGCCATCAGAGAGCTGGATGGCTCCCAGTCAGGGGCCATCAACAGCATGCACATCTCCCAAGATGGCCGCCACTTCATCACAGGTAGAACCCACGCTATACCAGCGGACCTCGTTACAACTCTCCCATCTTACCTACAGCACCTTTTTAAATACA
>OMKP01080539.1:0-18863 GCA_900302375.1 Bathygadus melanobranchus
AACACACTACTAAAAAAAACTATTTAGAAAACAGTTGGTAAAAATATTCCCCTGAATTGTACAAGAAAAATAGGGAGGTACAGGGAGCGCTGGGTCCGACAAGTCCGATGGTGTCAACGCGCTACTCGGCGGCCTCGGCCTTCTTGTCCTCGTCTGCAGACGGGGCCTGGGAACGACAAGTTATACAGGCGACTATTAATACACCCGACCGTTGTTGGGCGTCACGGCGACCAGGGTCACAGCCGCGCGGCCTCTTGACCTCACCTCATCCTTGGCCTCGCCGTTCTCAGCGGGGGCCTCAGCCTCCTCCGCGGGCTTGGCCTTCTCTGCCTCCTTCTTGGGCTTGGGGGCCTTCTGCAGGCGGGAGAAACCAGACGTGTGACGATATGGAACAGGTAGGGCTTATATCCATATCCATGTGGTTGTTTTATATAGACTAGTTATTGAATTACCAGAAAACATGCTATATCGTGATGTATACCGTTATCGAGATATTAAATGACCTATATCAGGATAGCATATTTGAACGGGGAACTGCTTGGTTTATTGTACCACATGGGACATGCAGCTCTGTTGTCGTCGCCCAATTATAAGCTTCTTACCTTTATCTTTTGCTTGGGCTCTGCCGTTTCAGTAGGTCTCGGAAGAGTTCTCTAAAATAAATAAACACCATGTTAACTTTCACTTCAACATGAATAGGAGCAGCCGATATTGTTTATTTGGGTTCAGCGGCGTGTAAATGTACCTTTATTCTGTTCGACCTCCTAACGGACTGCACAGAGAGAGAAACAGATTTGAAATAAATGGTGCGTACAGCGCCCCCCAGAGGCCATACACATAAATGGTTTGTAATTTAACAAAAACAAACAGCCCAACTAA
This sequence comes from Bathygadus melanobranchus, assembly GCA_900302375.1. Taxonomy (NCBI): domain Eukaryota; kingdom Metazoa; phylum Chordata; class Actinopteri; order Gadiformes; family Macrouridae; genus Bathygadus; species Bathygadus melanobranchus. The sequence continues at coordinate 880 of OMKP01080539.1, forward strand.
CAAAACGAGACCTTACCGTTTCTGAATCACCTGCATCAGCGGGCGCCTGTAAAGAGAAGCAGAAGCATTGGTTATAATACGCATACGCACGTCATTAAAATCAATAAAATAATGAATTCATTGAATAGTGTTCCCATAGTTATTCACAGGCCATCATTTCGCCATTGCACGAGGGGGCGTGGTCAGGGTCTACCACGCCCCCCACGGCCCATTCGCTGGCAGTACGAGGATCCCCGAACATCCACCGTCCGCCCCCCACCCCCGCCAAGTCCACTAGAATAATACATGTTCCCGCCATCTATTTGAAATTGTAAACTCCGAGATGCCCCCGAATGGGGAGCAGAAAACACGACAACCCCCAGCAACAAGAGCGGCGCTGTGATGCTGCACGATCGCCATTGCATAACCTGCAACCTGCAGGCGTGAGCCAAGAATACACCGAGAACAAACACACTCCGCACCAGTGCTGCGAGTAACGTGCAATTTAATCGCAATAGCGACACGATTGCGTCGCAAACGTTTGTTTTTTTAAGTGCGGCATTACGGAAGTAGGGACGCCGTCCGCGTCCGAGGGCGTCTCTCTCCAAGCGGGAAGACATAAAGAGACATGGCCAGTCCGATAAGCCGTGGCACTCTCCTGACACGCCACGGTTCAAAGCCCGCCGTATTTCAGTAACTACGTGCCGATCTTAATCGCGCATTCGATCCAAGTCTTAACACGCAAACGTAATGTAAATTGCGGAGACAACAGATCGACGCGTCTTAACTTTCTCTGCACATTTGCGACCCCACGACAAAGGGGGAAAACCCCTGGCATCGGGGGGAAAACATAAAAATTTGCGCGACACGAAAGCCGAATGAAACATAGGTCGATGTTGATACATGAACAAATATAATCAGTGCACGGCAACAAAACAAAACCTGCCACTTTAAAAACCAGTCGATCCGTTCGAAACTCGCGAATACGTCGCCGTACGCATTAACGAGACAATGCACGCGGACGGCTCCGTGCGGGACACCACGCAACACTTACACGCAATTTGCAACAGTTTCTACATGTTAAATCGGCGAATGCATGAAAGAAAATAGATTCGGACTCACTGGTCTCGCTCTCGGCATGGTTGACTTGTGTTGGTTTTCAAAGGAGGAGGGAAAAAAAGCGCAAAAAATGTATTAAAATACAGAAGAATAATACAGTAGTATATTCTGTATAGGATTCTAACTAAGCTCTATTACAGCCAAGCGAAACGATAATATTCTATTGGAAGGAAACTAGCTGAAACCGGATTGGATTCTCCCCCTCCCTCCCTATTCAAATCATTACAGAGCCGACCTGACGGACGGTACACGCCCCGCCCCCGTCGGCCTCTCATTGGCTCACACGCTCGTCAACAACACGCTTTAAACGCGGAGCCATCACCTGTGTGGGCACACTCACATGCCAATCACAAATATGTAGGCTATTTGTCTTCCCTCCCCGCATGCCGCCAAGTCAAAATGGGTGGCTGTGACCAATCTGGAAACGCGCTTGTGCGCTGAGACCTTAGCAGCCTAAAATAGTAAACTGCTTGTTTTTCCCCTCGTAATATACACACACACACATATATATATATATATATATGTGTTATAATAGGCTTTAGTCTCGCTTTTCACGAGCAGCTTAATAGCACCCAGAGGATGAGCTGCCCATCAGCCATATGTATTGGCAGTAGCCCCAGAGGGGCGTGTGCTCGTCCAGGCTCTGAAGTCTAAGGGAGCTGGTAGAAATGGCGACATAGTATCAAGAGTTTATTAGCGCTGCAACCCGCTCTTCTGTACACAGTGGCTACAACAATGACCCGCTCTTAACACGTCATTTAGATAAGCCCGGCGGGGAGTCTTTTCGTCTGTTTAAACGCATCGGGGAAGATCGCTCCTGTTTTCGGTGTGGCGACGTCAGTTCCCCGATGGCAAGGGGCACGTCCTTGAGCAGGCGGAATACGCCTGCCGATCACCGAGTCCTTCTCCTGCAGCCGCCATTCCTACCCAAACCCTCCGTAACACGGAACACACACAGTGCAACATCAGTCCTTTAGTGCGTTATGTATCTAGACTGATGCAACCAAATATACACATATTCCTAATAAGTAGGTTACGTCTCACATGTCGACCGGCGGGCCGTTTATTATGCTACCAGCGGTCTTTGTTTAATAATTTAACTACCAACTCTTCTGTAATCCCCGTGTTTGCACTAGTGTTACGATTGCAAAATGTTGCTTTTGTTTTGCAACGGTTCACAGAAACATCAAACTAGCACACGGTTTACATAAATGTCTTCATTCACACCAGGCGCTCTCCGTCTGTTTTTGTTGCACTTAAAATGGAAACCTTACAATGGTCATATCATGGAAGTTGTCCTGAGGTGGGATAATAATAGTAACAATGCGAAATAAGTAAGGCCTAATTATTCTGCAAAGATGTGACGTTACATATTCTGATGAAAGGTAAATGGGGAATATTGTTTGTTTGTTTGGGTCTATGGTTTATCTCACCACACCCTGTCTTCATCAGGTATGGAAAGAACGCAAAAAAAGGAGAAAGGAAGAGAAAATGGCAGACAACTCATAACGACATGCCCCCCCTCCTTCTCGGTATCCTTAAGGTCTGTCGTTCAATTATTTACCACCAAGTAGCACAAAGTATGCATTGCAGTATTTCTACTTGCAATCAAATCGAACCGTTTTGCTCGTGGGCAGGTCTACTGAAATAGAGACCTCCTAATCCTTAGAGGAGGACCAGAGGGATGGACGTAAAGGTGACCTCGGACAAATCCTCTTTGAAGGAGGACTCCTTCATTGATCTTCTCTCTCTCTCTCCCCCCCCTCCCCTCTCTCTCTTCTCTCTGTCTCTGTCAATGTAAGTTGGTTCACTCTTGCTGACCAACAACAGGTGGTGTGTGCACAGCTGTGATAAGTATTAGCTATGAACAAAGCCACTTGGACGTTAATGCTAATTCCCCTTCAGCGAGTGACCCTGCGCTACTCAGTGGACAGGTTGAGCTGCCTACAAGACAAATGTTTGCCGCTCTGAATTATGTACGAGACTAGAGGGAAAGTTCACCTCTATGCAGCGCACCCTAACCCCCCCCTCTCTCATCTATCGATGGACAAACCCGATGTGCAACCACTCACTAGGTCATGGCACTCGGCACATAAGTGGATTTTTTACTCAGGTGCGCACGGTCGCCTTCCCATCTGGGGTGGCAGGTAAGCCAGATTACTCCATAGCCGGGTGGTGGAGAGGGGCGGGGCATGATACATAGATGCCTCAATGCACTGACGCATTTAGAGGTCTATGGATTTATTAGATTATGGATGGTTAGGTGTTAGATAGTAAGTAAGTGAAATATTGTTTTATAAAGCGAGGTGCTGTGCAATGAAAACATTAAAGAACATGGGTTAGGGGTAGGTTTAGGGTTAGGGCCAACCCTAACCCTAAACCCCTAACCCTTACCCAAAAATAGAAAATAACAGCATAGGGACATTAAAACTGCACAGAAGACAAACACACATTATAAAACAAAGTGCTTACGAAACGAGTGCCTTTGTAACAGCTACTTAAAGCTATCCACTGACTATAATAACTAAGGGAAGACAGAGAGCTACAACTGAAAAAGCTCGGACCCCCTTCGATTTTTAGCCTGGATCTCATGACAACCAGAAGGCCTTGGTCAGTAGAGCTGAGAGATCTCACTGTGGCCAGGGGACACAATAGTTCAGATAAGGGAAGGGTGTGTGTGTATGTAGTGCTTTAAAAGTGATCAAGAGAAATTTAAAATCAATTCTGCACTCAATGAGTAACCAATGTAGAGAAGCCAACACTGGTGTGTCACCTGTGTCGTGTCTTGATTAACAGTCTAACAGCTGCATTTTGGACCGACTGGAGCAGAGTCTCAGAAGAGTGACTGAGGGTTGCTGTCGTCAACACAGGAGGAGACAAAGGCATGAATGAATATTTTCCAGATCTTGAAAGGATAATGCAGATTTGATTTCAGCAATGTTTGTTAGTTGAAAGAAACAGGCCTAGGCTACCTTCTTTATATGCAATAATCCAAGGTGAAGCATGTACAGGAAGAAAAGAGGGACCAAGGATTGAACCTTGGGGAACACCACAAGTCAACAGAGCAGGTGAGGAGACGGAGTCATCAGTAGCCACAGAAAAACTCCTATCTGACAAATAGGAGGCAAACCAGTCAAGGACAGTCCCAGTTATACCCACCCATTGCAGAAGCCTAGTGTCAAGCAGCAACAGAACTGCTGTAGAGCTGTATAAATGGTTAAGATAGATTAGACAGGTCTAGTCGTCAACATGAAATGTAGAACGTGTTTTGAGTGTTGTCTACAGTCACCAGTTTGCTGACACTTCTTTAAGCACTATAATAACTAACAACTGTTTCGTTACGTGATGTGTTTATTTTCAGAGTGAGCTAAGAGGAAGAACCATGTTGCAACAGCACAAACACTGAGATCAGTGACATTGACGCATAGCCTCCTGAAACGTCTGCTTTGTCATGTCAAGTCTCACATTAAGCCCCAGAATGGCTAAGAATGGACCGACATTTTAAATCGAATATGAGTTTCTTAACAACAGCTATGTCCTCAAGGTGACAACATTGGTCCGTTGTGGTGAACATCAACCACTTTGTTGCATAGTGGCCATAATGCTATGGGGCCCTGTCTTGTCTCTGCCTATACATGCATGGAGAGCCAATAGAGTGGAACTGATCTGACCCTTGAGCAAAGTAGACCGTGACTTATGATCTCCAGGGTCATAAGCAGACACATCACTGCTGTAGGACACACTTGGGGGACTTCCATAGCTTGCCCACCATCCCCAATATATTTCCTGTTTTTCATGGAAGCCTGCTTTCTATTGCCTGCGTAATACCAGCTGTGTCTGGACTGGATTAAGACTTCCCAGCTACAACTGTACATAAAAAAATGTACATAAAACTGTACATAAAAAATGGCCCCAGTGCTCAGCCCAGAATAACATTATATATATATGTATGTATGTATGTATATAATGTTGTAAGATCTTGTACATAATAGTAATAATAGTACACAATGTACTTCCCGGCCGGAGACAAAACAGTCAATAGGGAAATGATACTATTTGTATATGCTAATCCTCTAGAGCCCTCTAGTGGTAAAAATGCAGAACTACAATAGTTGAACGACAGATTTGCTCGAGCTTGTAAACTCAGGACTGTTAAACGGATTCTCTACACCGCTAAGCACTGGTCAGCGGTGTTTTTATTATCATTTACTATCAGTTTGACCTTGGCGCAGGTAGCCACCTCCCCACCAAAAAGCGTGTGACAGCTCCGGTCCGCACGCCTTTTCACGCTGGGAGTGTGAGCTCTCGCAGTGATGCTAAGCTAAGAGAGGATCCTAAATTGCAGCGTTACCCCGGTCTACCGTAACGAAACTTCCGGTCTCTTACTTCCTGAACTGTACGCCAGTTAACAGCCCGCGGAGCGAGAATAATAAAAGCACGCAGGATAAAAATATCAAGGAGAATAAATATGGAGTTTTTAACGAAAATTTGGGCAAAGCAATTTCCCAAACATGTAACGCAAATGGATATCCCTCTAAGAGATGTCCCTCCCTCTCTCTCGCCGCTAAACCCACACCCCGTTCCGGTCGTGAGACGTGAACGCCTGGGAGCGCAATCCGAAACGTGACGTACAAGAAAAACAAGGTGTTGTTTACTTGAAGATACCGTTTGATTGTTTCTATGATGGCTGTGGGCGGGGCTACGGTGTTTTAAATATGTCATAAACTCAAAATGAAAATATTTGGAATATATGCTGTGGTTATGCCATGGTAAATAGTTACATACATTTAAAAGTTAAGGTCCACTGCTGTGATCAGTTCCAATCTAATAATAATAACAATAACAGTAATAACAATAATAATGATAATAATAACAACAATAATAATAATAATAATAACAACAACAACAATAATAATAATAATAAATACAATGTACTGTCTGGCTGCCAGATAACAATGGTTTAGTCATGCATCCAGTATCCCACTCAGACACACACACAAACAAACACACATGCACACGCACACACGTGAGTGCGTGCACACACACACACTTAGACATCAGTCAGCCAACCACTGAGGTCCTACGGCCACCGGGTGACTCCCATGTATGCAAAGCAGATCAAAGACATAATGGAGCAGAAGGGATGGACTTTGGTCCCTGTGTGGGTTCCACCCAGCTAGGTCAACTCCCTTCAGCTCAGCTCAGTCCTGTTTCAGGAAGCGAAGCCATCATCCATGTTGAGACCCCACGGAGAGGTCTGTCTTGAGGTGAGTAAAGGTGTGTGTGTGTGTGTGTGTTGGGGCGGTGTTTAAGGGGATTTCACCTTATTGTCTCTTTTTTTTGGCTGTAGATGAAGAGGTTTGATGAAAACCCGTTGACTTAATACTTAATATGAGGGATGAGGGATTAATAGGAGGTATGTTGAAGCCTGAGGTCAAGGGACCCCTGACAGCCTCTTGATTCTAGAGCAGATTCACTTAATCTCCCTTTTTTTGGTTGGTGTGAACTTTCCATGGTTTTCTCTGTTAACCATTATGAGGGCACGGTGGCTCAGTGCGTAGCACTTTTGTTGCCGTAGGACTGAGCGCTTGGACTTGGTCCCCGGGCGCCTTACTGATGGCTGCCCACTGCTCCTGGCTTTCCCTGGGGGAGGACGGTCAGGATGGGATAAACGCTGATAATTGCGTGTGTGTGTCGCCGCTCACAGTGTGCGGTTGAAGTATCGACCGTGTGGCAAATAAAGGACCAATGTCCTCTGATTACTTTATGATCACACAGCACACAGTGACTGACGACAGAACTTGTTTGAAATGAGTGATTCACCCGGGGAGGTAGTAAAACAATACACTTTCTTTAGAGTGCCAAGTGGCTTTTCGTTCACGGACAGGTGTGTTTTATAAAGGATTAGGTCTGCTTCAGAATCCTGTGTGGGGTGGCACCGAAAACCGGGGAGGCGTTTTTGTAGGCCTACTGCCGATACTCGGGTCCAATGATTTGGTAAACAATAGCAGTTATGTGTTATGTGGTTATGAGACTTATTATGTCGTAGTTAAATTACATCCATTTGAGAAAAATCATAATTAAGTGTGAGAAATTCGTATTGATCGCGTGTTTCCTTTTTTAGCTTCATACTTTAGCGTCATATTGAAATCTGAAAGGGCCCCGTTCTGATTTCACCACAGAGTTCATGTAATGTAAATCATTACGGTATTAAAGTAACAGCGAATCAGTAAATACATTTCCTTTACTACACATAACTCATGTACCTGAAGCATTATTGTGAACGATTCAATGTTGTGAAGTGTGTATTTTGCGTAGCCTATAGGTACTACGTCCAAACATTACATAACCTTTGACACATTCAGGGAGTGTATTCCACAGCACGTGGACTACATGACTAACTATGGTTTAATATGAAACCTGTAATGCATCCACAAAGAATTCCACAATAAATCCTTTGACATACTTTTTGTATTACAGTCTGTCTGAAATGACAAATGTGTTTTTGCTGTCGTCTTTCAGAATCAGAAGGAAAGCATGACTTGAATAGACGCCATGTACAAACACCTGCTCACCTTTCTGCTGCTGTTTGGATCTGGAGGTCAGCATCTTTATGCATGAAGTGCTTTCAATGCAGCTGATAAGTAGTAGAGTCGTGATAAGTGACGTGTGTGTGTGTGTGCGGCTACTATTAGGACAATCCTAATAGTGTTATAATGTCTTTTACCGACCTTTTACTCCTACACTGACACCGTTTCTACATATTGTAATCATATCATAATAATAACTATAAGGAATAATAATAAGAAGGAACAGAAACCTGAGCACAGTATAATGTTCACCATGGCAGACATGTACATTGTACATATACACATTGAATACCTTTGTATTTGTATATATTTTAATGATCTCAAGCCATGTTTTCCGTGGTAGAAAGTCTCTGTATGCCTTTCAGGCATGCTCATGTTCAGGCCAAGCATCAAACCATATTGATGACTGTTTGACGTTCAACCTTCGTCAAAACCTAACAACGGCCGATGCACCCTTTGCAAAGTGAAATATGTCAGAACAAAGGTGTGTGTTGTCCTCCAGGCATTTCTTTTTCAAACCTAACCACACCATTGGAGTTGCCTGTGTATGCCTGTGTAAGTAATCATGAATACAGTGTGTGTTTGGCTACGTTTTGTAATGATACGTATACAGAATACAACACACATTTTAAATACCTTTAACCACTCAGCCCGACCTACATGTGTCATTACGAAAGGGAGCTGTGCTTAGCTGTTTATAGCTGGCGCTGTATAGTATTTAGTGATTTTCAGGCAATTCAGATAAGGAGCAGGTAGGGGTTAGGCATCTTGCTCATGGATGCCTACAGGTAGGCTGTGGACATTGGGGGTCAAGCCCATTACCGTTCGGCAGGGGGTCATCTTACACCCTAGCCTCTACACACTATCCTGCACCCTGCACGATGTATTTATCCTGTGCACACCATTCAGTCAACTTTAACGGTGTTAGTTCATATCACAATTCAATGTATTGGAGTAGGATATTACTTAAAAATGACTTTAACTCTAACAATTTTTGACAATCCTTGATACTTTCAAAGAATGGACTCCAAATGAAGAGCATCCAACAGCCGTCAACCTTGCTCAAAGACATGACGCAGAACAGATCTAACAAGGAGTGTGTCTTTATTAATAGCACAGTATCAAAGTCCAAATAAATCAGAACTCAACACACACCACAACAAGACAGAACTCTTATCAGGAAGAAGATAAAATAGAGAAGTTAGTAAATCATGAAAACAATTATAATAATAAATGGCCTTAATGCATTATGCATTACACATGATACATTTATTAGGATAGACTCTGTTATGGTGTTCGAACCCAGCCGGAAGGTTCCGGTTTCAAACCTTGGTGTGTGCAGAATATGCATCCTAGAGCAAGATGACACTAACCTCTACCTGCTCATTAATGTATGAGACAACATGGATTCTAAGTTGCTTTGCATAAACGCGTCTGTGGCATCACTAAACAGTGGCATACGTTCATGGCTCGTGGCTGTTTTCCTCCCAGTGGTGGCGCAGCTTCAGCTGGAGCCGCTGAACCCCGCTGTACTGCTGGGCTCCAAGGTTAGCTTTAACGCCAGCGTGACCGGCACCTGGACCATCATGACCTGGAACGTGGCCAATTTGTTGGTGCTGACCATCAACAAGGACACCGGCCCCACCTCGTTCTCGCCGCGATTCGAGGCCTGCAACATCTCCACCGACGGCACGAGCGCCTGGGAGTTTAGCATTGTCAACGTTAGCCGCAGAGACAGCGGGCCTGTCGTCTGCACCGTCCAGGGCCTCCCTGGGGACCAGACAGCCCAGCTCTCTGTACAAGGTGCGTGGATAGGCGACTGTAACACCTACATCACAACAAAAACATCACCAAAAACATATTTTTTGCAAAACAAATACACCACAGTACATATATAATGCATTGGAGATATGTTATGTATGATGTATATATTGTACATATCGATCTAGAAGATGTATAGTAGATATGCAGCTTTAGTTTGGGTGGTGTTCAGATAATGACGATCGCTGAACATCCTTCCATCCTTCAATATTTAAATTTAGCTGAATCTATATCAATCATGTATCGATAACAATCTTTTTAGGACAATAATTTGGTGACATGATCACCAACAACATCACCACCAACGACAACAACAGAAAACTTATAGAAACAGAAATTATATAGAATAAATTGTTTTGCTAGGTAATACTATTTTTAATTTTGTATTATTATTATTTTACTTTTTTTTCTAAACAATTGTCTTAGTTGAATTAGTGCCAGCCAGGTGTTGTTGCCTGATGTTAAGCTGCTGTCACTTTGAGGATGACCTAGTACTATGAACTAGTAGGCCTACCCTATCTGATCCAGAATCAGCTCGGTTGAAGCAGCACCCTGAGACAGCTAAACCTTTGAACCAGTGAACTCTAAGCAGATACAGGTCTCTCCCAAAGGAAGGCAGGGGAAGCAACTGCAATCTAGACATTCGGCCACATCTGCAGGGATGGATGGTACATGTGTGGTACATGTTTCCTTGTCAGCGAAGTGACAGGGGATTTGTAGTGATGTGCGGGGCTCCATGAAAGCAGAGAGGAGAGTCCTTCGCCGGTGCTACCGTGTGAGACACACCTATCCAACATTGTGACTGAAGTACGAGATGACAGGTCATTTTTAATGAAAGCTGCACTAAATACAAATCTCTAAAACTAATACATTTTTTCTTGTTGTTCAGCTGTGGAAGTGGAGATGTAAATGGGGATATTCGCCCTGTTTTGCTGGTCTTTCCTCTTTTTATTGGTGGGCTAAGTCATCCTGGCTCTGCTGTGTTATCATTGGCTCTTGGATCGATGACACTAAACCTCGACTCCAGCACTTCCATAAACACACCTGCCTCTGATTGGCTGTTTTCCTAACAATGTTCCCGAAACCTGTTCTCAGCAATAACATCAGCCGTTTATAGACAATACATTGAAGAGAACATATATAATGCATTGGAAATATGTTATGTATAAGGTATATATTGTACATATCGATCTAGAAGATGTATAGTAGATATACAGCATTAGTTTTGGTGGTGTTCAGCTAATGACTGAACATCCTTCCTGTGGAAGGGTGGAGGAGTGGAGGAGGATGGTGAGATGTGGGGTGATTGGTCCTAAGAGGGGTGGACACTTCCAAATGTCTGATAGACGATTCAATATTGTAATTTAGCTGAATCTATATCAATCATGTATCGATCTTTAACGGATCGAAGTTTGTGAACAATAATTTGGCGACGTGCGCACACACACGCACACACACACACGCGCACACACACACACACACACACACAGACATCATTTGGGTCTGGTATAGGACAGTAAAGTCTGGTACTCCAGCATAAATACAGACCGGAACATGAAATAACACCCCTGGCATGTTTTTTCTCTCTCCCTCTTTGTCTCTCTCTATCTGTCTCTCTCTCTCTCTCTCTCAGAGAAAGGCACAGTGGACCTCGTGTCTGGGAACCTGACGGTGAACCAGGACGACGAGGCTGAGTTCCGGTGCGAGACGTCTGACTGGTTTCCCCAGCCCGCGGTGAGCTGGTGGCTGGACGGGGTTGCGTTCAACAGCAGCCTCTACAACACCACCTCCCAGGCTCAAGGGACCCTGTTCAACTCCACCAGTGTCCTGAGGGTGCAGGCGGTCAGGGGCGGCGAGGTGCAGTGCCGGGCGTCCCTCCAGGCCGCGGAAGTGTCCGACTCTGTCTACCTAGTGGTCGGTGAGACACCTTACTTTTTCTTTCTTGAGTGACATGTAAAATGTGTTTCCGGACTTTTCTCTTTATCGCATTGATGTTTAGGATCTATTGTAATAAAATGGTAAATGGATTGCATTTATATAGCACTTTTATCCAAAGCGCTTTACATGACCTAAAATTCACCCATTAATACACAGACAACGGTGTCAACCATGCAAGGCAACAGCCAGCTCGTCGGGAGCAGTTAGGGTTAGGTGTCTTGCTCAGGGACACCTCGACACTTAGCTAGGTGGAGCCAGGGATCGAACCAGCAACCTTCTGGTTGTCAGAGAATTCTACCTCCTGAGCTACTGCCGCCCATTGGTGTAATTGGGGCCTACCTGTAGGCATCCTATGTATGCAAGATGCTTAATGTCTACCTGCCCCGTAATGACATGTAACCGAACTGAACTGAAACGGACACTTTGGATTCAAGTGTCAAAGATAGATATGGGGGGTAGCAAAGGGGTCTAGGATGTGTTTTATTCATAAAGACACAGTAGTTTCCCTGTAGTCTCCCTTATATCCACTCAGCATCATCTCCATCATGAGCCAAAGCATTCCATTTTATAATTACATTGTTGGCAAGGATTACCTAGATGCTGTCTCCAATTGGGAGGAGTGTGCTAACGCAAGCCGTTATGCTACGCGGAAAGTGTTTCAGATGGACTCTTTAAATTTTATGGTGACGCTACACTTTTGAAGAGCTTGCATTTCTGCACTACACATGTGTACTACACACACACACACACACACACACACACAGTGAAACCTTTCCACTGGAGCCATCAATCTTGTTTGAACCCAACCATCCAAATCAAGACATTTTCGCGGCGTACATCAATTTAGTCCATCGAGAAAAAGGCATGCAAATCTAATTTGAATCAAAAGTGATTGAAATACGTTACATATTACAGGTTGAATGTATTATAACAGACACTCAATCAGCTATGTAATTATCATGTATTACAATTAGGTTTCTCATATGGACAGTAATAATATAAAGACGCTAAAAGGTGTGTGTGTGTGTGTGTGACCTTTGTTGACAGTCCCTAAGCCCACCGACTGGACCGTCCTGATCGCTGTGGTCGTGTCGTTCGGAAGCCTCGCTCTTCTGGCGCTCCTGATCATCGGGATTATCTTCTGCTACAGGCGGAAGAGGGAAAAAGGTAATCAATGACTACAACTCTCGTGGGACTACTAGTATGGCATCGGAAAAGGGCCAAAAGATGTGTAATTTTGCGGTCAGGGGACACCGTATCTTCGCGTGTGCTAATATTGGTGGTATTTTTCTAAACATCCTACAATCCCTTAGCCTGGTATCAGACAGTATTGTCAACCTGTTACACATTTCCATCTTCAATCTGACGTTGGCTCCACTCTAACCAATTTCCGTGATGGAGGGGGATTAGATTTTCCCTAACCAATCACTAGAGACCAATGATGCGTAGCCATGCCAACATACTGCTTTTCCCGGGGTTTTAAGAGTGGAGCGAAGTAAAAACAAAGTACGATGTCGAGCGATATTGAGGAGACTGAGTCTATGTAAAATACTTTTGTTAATCAAGACGGTCGTATCAAGATGATTATTCAGCAGTCCGAACATGAAAGAGAGCCCATTAAGTGAAAGGCTAAACCTCCTGGAGTCTATTCTGGGAGGATTTGTGTAAGACGTTTTCGACTACTCAGGGTTGAAAATGATCAAATTATTCTAAAGAAATGGCAATCGGAGCCATTATCAACAGCTTCACAACAGTGTCCCGCCCGTGGCTCTGATTGGCTGATTATTAGTCCCCCCGTGGCTCTGATTGGCTGATTATTAGTCCCCCCGTGGTGCTCATTGGATAATCGCTTTTTCAACGGAGACATCAGTGTTTCATGCCGCAATGCTGGACCAGAATCAGACACACTCATTAGTCTTCATTAATTAGTGTTTTCATTAATTATAGAATACAATTAGGAGAAGCAAATAACATCATATCTTAAACAACCAAACCACGAACCAAATAGAATAATATTTGAATTGATCACATTTTAATTGCTTCATTTTTTGCATTCTTATTCTCTATCAATGTGTGCTTTTTTCAGAAACCATACAGCAAAATGAACAAAGGTAAGGTGTCGTACTGCTGGCTATTCTTGTTTTCAAAAGCTTCAAATTCTAACGTGTGTGTGGAAATAATTTACCACTTTATGTGTGGGTGCAGTCAAGGGAGGTCGGCGAGTGGAGGCACTGCAACACGGCCGAGACAGGGGACAATTAACCTGGGATTTATAATGGATGATCGAACAAGTACGGACCACAGGGGTGCACGCACACACACGCACGCATGCACGCACGCACACACGCACACAGTCGGTAACACTCTGCTCCCCTCTCTCTTCCACAGGCGAGACTCCAAGTGCTGACAGTGGTTTTAGTCAGAGGAACAGCCCCAGGAACAGCCCCAGGAACAGCCCCAGGAACAGCCCCAGCCCCAGCCCCTATCAGGTAACGCAATAAACCACAAACACAGTCATTACCATGGAAACGTAAGCAGTACAGTAGAGAGCTTGTTGGCAACAGCTGCTTGCCTAACGATCCCATATGCAAATATGCAAATCTTCTTCTGTTCTTCTGTTGGTCTGTTTGACATATATATCAATTACATGTGGCTATTTGCAACATATTATTCATAGTGAGTAAAAGCAATATACGGTCAATTATTTACACATTGTTTTTGCTCATAACGTTGTTATGCTAAAGATGTAAAAGTATGCTAAAACTATACACACTTTATATTCACAATATTGTCTCAGTATGATCTGCTCTATCTGCTCCATTTCGTGCATTTCCCTAGCAAACCTTGTATTTGTTAGTAGTAGCACACATATGTCTTAATCTTAATAGTAGTACATGTATAATGTATCACACATTATGTGTTATGAATTCCCATCATCCACTCGCATTGGTGTTGCTTCCAAGACAGAGACAAGAAAACACTAAGGAATATAGAAGAGATCCATCTGCAATAACACCTTTTATTTCCCTTTTCCTTATAGATTCCTCCTGTTGTTAACCAAAACCAGACCAGCGAAAATGCCAACAACGCCCCGCAGTTCAGAAAACACAGACATCTCACCATCGTGTGAAGACGTTAGATGCTATTAGCTCTACGCGTTTGGGCCCGTTGAGTCTGTGAGTGTTGTGATAACGGGCCTTCACTGTGATGTACAAAAAAACATGAGCTGAAGGATAGAGGGAGAACAGTTTACATCCATACATGTAATATATGCTGTTGTACATTGCTGTATTTAAATTATATGATGTTTTCATTATCTGGTCGACATTGTGGGAATGCATTTAAATTGAAAAAGAATCACACTCTATGATTAATTCTATCTTTTTTTTAACGGCCTTGCCTTGAGATTGACATATTTAATATGCTCATGTATATATTTATGGGTTGTTCTGCTACGTTCATGTTTATACCGTTTGTTTAATGGATGATTCGGTCACGAAATACAAGTCTTCATTCTGAGTGTTGTGGTGAGTAAGCCACGCATCTTGTGACACTAGCAAGTTAGACATTATGGTGCCTCTATACTCTAAATATCTATTAAGTCTGCTTACATTTTATATAGCCAATCTTTGGTGAGTTAATGATCCCTGTTTTAATTTAGACCGATTCAATTAATGAGGGTAATTCATGAACATAATCTATGAATACATTAGTAAATGTTAATGGCAATTAATTTACATATTTGCCATTTAACATATTTTGGCTCGAAACACTCCCATCAAACATAATTGAATTAATGATATTTTTAATCCAGAATTTGAGTGTTTCATATGGAGATGATTAATAAAGTAATCAATCCTTTTTTTCTTCTTCAACATTCTACTTAATAATACGATGCCAGAGGGAAATTCACGAGTGACAAGAATGCAATTTCTGCCTGTGGGTTAACGCATATTCTGCAGATACTACTATGTATATAGTATAATTACAGCAGTAATATTGTCGGTAGTATTGTGTACAACAGGTACATAGTGACATATCGCTACTGCAACACACCTAGAACATTACAACGGTGTGTAGTCACGAGGGCAGTCTCCTCATTTATATTTAGTCACTCAGCAGACACTTTCATCCAAAGCGAATTACAAGCGAGGCTGACATCAAAGAAAACAATCCAAATTAAAATAACTACACGAGGCAGTTTATGTATGAGATCAGAGTTCAGTTTTCCTGCTTAAAAGGATGAACACGTAGCAGCAGAAGATGCCCTGGGGAGGGCAAATGAAATGACTAACAGTGAACATTCACATTTGGAACAACACATTCAGTCTGTGTTGTTGGGTGACCCCTGCAATGTGTGGGTACAGGGAGGCAGTGGGACCTGCAGTGGGACCTGCAGTGGAATCTGCAGTGGGATCTGCAGTGGGACATCCCCCACCCCGCAGTGGGTACAGCAGTATCACTGCAATATGAACAACCAGAGAGAACATTGAATGAAATTCTAACTGGGCTATTAAGCGGTTAGCACAGGAAGTCTCCTGACTTGGATGTGTTTCGGTCAGCACATAGCTACAGGGCCAACTCGTCGTTGTATGATCAAGCTGTGTCTGCGTGTATGTTGCATGTAAGGTTGATGGTTGTATGTTTGATATGAAGCACGTTTTGTAATAGAAACACAATCAAAATCTGTCAAAAGAGCTGTGGGCTGTCTGCATCCATCATATGATGAACAGAATACATAACACACACATACACACACACATCAGATAGACACATTGCTGTATATTTGCTATATTGTCTGTATATAGAGGCATATGTGGTGGGAAAAGACAGATTCTTCATCCATCTTGCTGACATAGCTAATGGACAACACACATTACCTACTTGACAAAGATGGATACGAAAAACGCCATCCCCTTTCCATGTTGAACATTTCAAAGTCTAAAAAGACTTCCACAGCGTGCTCTCATCCATAGCAAAGCACTGTAATTTTCCATTGCAGGCTGCATCTGTGCTGTACAAGTGAAATGTACAACAGTCTGTACACACACGCCTCAGTGTGACCAGTCAGCGAGGCTCCACTGCGCTGAGCCACACAACCTTGAATGACCTCTTTAGCTGGAACTTCTGTGACACTCGGCTTAACAACTGAGCTGACCCTGTAGTGTGATGTACATCCTCCGCTTCCCGCTCTCAAAAAGCTAGATTCACATCAGCAATGTAAAAAGAAAATGAGACGACGTGTGATTAAAAGGGAAAGATAAACTAGCTAATTAAGTTGCCCATATACATGTTGTAATAGCGTTCCAGGCTCTGGGCTCCATTGAGGCCACGTGCTTTCAGTAATAATGCAGGCCGTTTCTCTCAGTGCTTACACACAAAATAAATAAATCAACTCCATAACAAAGCATGATGATGAGGAGTTTAACGTGTGTAGCACGCTGGCAGACGTGCCAGCGTGTCTGCTCTGATACACACACCTCTCGTTAGATTATTAAAACGGAGCGAGGAGGCCACACAGATCTCTCAAGACGGGTCCCTGTCGACATCACACCCTGCTGTCTACCGTGACATCATCATCATCCTCTTCATCATTGTCGTGAGAGATAGATGACAGGGTTCTGCTGCATCAGCTTGACATGGGGGTTGGTGGGGGGGGTGCATTCATCAAGACCTGTTTACCATCTTTGACAAAAGCTTGACATCCCAACTTAACTGCCAGTTATTCTGGGAGGGAAGAGCTCACATCCCAATGGCTCCTACCCATTTGTTTTGTCTGATTGTATTCAAGTCGACCCTTCAGACGTTTTGTAACACAGTCAGCTGTTCAGAAAGTGAGATTTTGTAGAAAGTACAGGCGAAAAGACTACAAGTTGAATTCTTATTTTGGCTCGCATGCAAATCCCTGCTGGACTTTTTGTGTATTGTTCACAGCTTTATGGACCGCACATATTTCCTCAGCTCCTTTCAGATAGCTCTGCAAAACATGTGAGGGACAAACAGTGGATTTAGACAAGAGCTGTAATGCTCTCCCTGCCCCCGTGAGATATAGCTAATTAACTTAAGCAGGGAACGGCTGAAAGAGTTAATGAATAGAAGCAATAAAAATTATGACCGGCGCTGCAGGGGAAGTCTATTGATAAGTCATAATATAATAAAATCGTAATGTGGACCCCTCTCACCTTATCCTGGCTCTCAGGTTGACAGTGTAAGCACTTTCACCGTGACATAATGGATGCCCACCAAATTAATCCCATCAAAGCAGACTTTAATCATCAAATTGACTTGGTGCAGAGCGGGGGGATTGGGGCTGGTGGGCCTGGCTAGTGGTTGGCACGGGGTGGGGGGTGGACGATGAGTGACATCACGATGCCTGTGGACCTCGGAGGATACTGTTGGACACCTGCGGTGGGCTGTTGGTTGGTACGCGGCATTAAGACTCGACGACGCGTCGTTACGGAGACGCAGGGTTCTGTCCTGTTGACAGCTCCGCGTCAGTGAGCCAACTCTTCTTCTGTCAAACTAAACGGGTCATTT
>OMKP01080540.1:0-20185 GCA_900302375.1 Bathygadus melanobranchus
GAGATGTTTGAGCTAAATGTTCTTGGAGTACGCTGTGTCAAATAAGAAGGTTATGCACACACTCTGCTGGCTGGCCGGTGTGAAGTGTGTGTGTCTTGTGATTGGGCCACGTGGCCTCTCTGCTGTCGTCGGGCGGGCTTAAGAACAAGTATTAATGAGTGACAGCTTCCAGCAGCACCCCCGGTGGGCCGCGCCACACCGCAAAGACCAATGAACGTGATCCTCTTGGAGGGAAAGCCTCCGTGGAAGGCAACGCACACACTAAGCCCGTTAATGAAAAGAGGAAAATGGTCCAACAACGAAAGCAGGATCTGGTGGTGTGTTGGGCTAATTGGGGAAACTGTTCTTCCACTGCAGGGTTTTGCTCCGTGTTCGAAGAACAGAAACACATGGTTGTTGGTTTTTTACTTGAGGGGAATATTGACATTTTGATTATCAAGATGGGAAATGATATGTTGCTGCAAAATGATTTTAATGCCGCTATTTTTAGCTCTTCAGATAGAGAGACATGCAGTATGAAGTCGGTAAACCAACGCTAAGGAAGGACAATTGGTGATGGATCATATTACCACCAGCATCCGGTAGGCAATGCAGTGCACAGATGATCCCCTCAGCCTCTGAGATGCAGGGGAAGCACCGGATGCTGCTGCTGGTGGTGATGGTGGTGATGGTGGTGATGGTGGTGATGGTGAGTGGTTCTCATTTGCACTGCTGTGTTAAGATGGAGTTGCGAAAAGCCCCAGCATGATATTATATTTAGATGTAGGTGCAGTTAAAGTGATTTAAAACAAGGAGACGTGGTAAGAGGAAGATTATCTGGTTGCCTGTGGTTATTGTGGAGCCACCTCAACAGCGTTTAGCGTTGAGTACTGCTCACACAACGCTTCAGGAAGCTGAGCTCAGCACAGCACAAGGCTGGGCGACAGTAGCTCAGGGGGTAGAGCGGTTGTCTGGCAACCGGAAGGTCGCTGGTTCGATCCCCGGCTCCGCCTAGCTAATTGTCCCTGAGCAAGACACCTAACCCTAACTGCTCCCGACGAGCTGGTTGTTACCTTGCATGGTTGACACCGCCGTCGGTGTATGAATGGGTGAATGTGAGGCAAATGTAAAGCGCTTTGGATAAAAGCGCTATATAAATGCAGTCCGTTTACCATTTACAAGGCAACGTTGTGATGTGTAAAACGCTGTGTCTGACTTCCCTTATCAATACACGTTGATAACAGAGCCACGACATGACGGATGCATCCGCTACGCAACGAGAGAAATCCGACGCTTAGTTATGTAATCGTCTGCCGACAAATTAAAGAGAATCATTTGAAGATAAGATTTGATGTGTTGACAAGCCATGTGTTTGTGTGTTTGTGTTTTGCACAATGACTATATAGTTTGTACGACAGTCAACAATGTTTGGCTATATTGTTTTGGTTTGCATGTTGATTCCGTTTGTGTACTTGTCGTGTCAGATCTGGTTTACATCTCCTTAGTTCATGTCCATGGCCTGCGGCATCTAGGTAATATGTAGATGTTGGCGCCCAGTGGCCGACCTGATGCACAATATTATGGTCACACATGAAAAGTATCGCAGTATTGCAACGTGTTTGTATTCATTTATTGTGTGCAGTTTGAGGAGTCCTTTATATTGATATTTCATTACATTAACATTGGAACATTTACCATTTCTAAGGCACCTTAGATGAAAAGCACCGCCGGCACCTTTTGGTGGGAGAGGGGTGAGAAAGGAGATTGCGGTAGAGTCTGCCCAGTCCCCCAGGGAGGATACGTCTATATGGGGCTCGCTTCAGTTTCAAAATAATAACACCAAAGGGTGCAAAGCATCCTTATATCCCCCAGCTCGTAAGACCACTCATCCTCAATGAGATTAGATTTCGTCACGTTTTCATGAAAAACCATGAAGATGAGTTAATGAGTGATCTTTTGTGTTTGGAGGACGTGACAGTTAGAGTGTATAAGTCAAGCTTTAGGTTGATACTCGGCTTGCTCGTTTGTCTTCGTCATCGTCGAGGGTGAACGACGTTTGTCTTACGTGCATTTTTTTTAAATTCCGTAATGTCAGTGTGGTGATTAATTACATCATTACACATTAATTAAACCAGTAATGGTCTCTTACTCGATCACGCTAGCTCTCTCCGTCTCCACATATGCTTTGAGATATCACAGAGGTTGATATATAAGTGGCTATACGAATTAACTTAACTTGATGTAGTGAGTCGTACCGATCGATATCTTTCTGACCCTTAGCCTTGATGGAAAAAGTCGCTATTCTCAAGAAATGAATTGATTTTATGTTTTTGCTGCATTGGCATCGACACCATGCTATTATTCTTATAAAGGGATTTTCACCACCCATGTCTAAGAAACCCTCCAAAGGGGTAATTAGCCAGGTACCCCACTATGACCCAATTATCCCATACATTTTCTGCATCAATGTAATGTTCTGACCTGCTGCTGTCAACCCCAGCGCAGGCGGCGCTCTCCAGCGGGGTTTGTTGGCCTGTCCCCTGAGGCGTGCACCACCTTATTCTCAGTCCTCTAATGAAATCCCTCATTCCATCTCCTCCGCCGCCTCCTCGCCCGCTCCACTAAACCTCACTGGGACTCACCATCAACACCACCGACGAGCTGGAAATCTCTCCCGTTTTTGAAGAGCTTTTGGGGGTGGGTGAATCTGGCTATCTACTACTCTATAATGTGCAGGAACTTTGTCTTTTTTATTTATTTTTTAAAGTAATTAGCTCGTGAGCGTCACAGAGTTGAGTTTGAATTTCATATTTGTATGTATATGCACTTGTATACTTGTGTCATCCGATTGCTATCATTTGCAAATGTGCTACTACACGTATGGAGTTTTGAATGAAGACAGAATTGGCACACATGCGCCAGAAATATCACACACATGAGGCGCTGTTATAATGTATGCAAAATCAAACGCAAAAGGAATATTTATTGATTTGCACTTTGTTCCCATTGATCTCTTATTCGGGGGAGCTTTTGCCAACTGTCAGTTGATACCCTACCCACATTTTCTTTTAAAAGATCCAATTGACAAACATGAAATGAATGGGTAGTCCAAGGCCGTATCGATCAGCCCTGCATAAACTAGCTCTTAAATCAACTGGCTAACAAATGATTCAACCGTGTGAAAAAATGCATAATAGGTCTGCCATCCCTGGCCGTATGTTCAGATAGTTGACAGTTTGGAGATAAGACCCTCTCTCCCACAGATAATGTGCTATTTGACCCCTGTAATGGTGGGGGCAGAACTCTACTTTTGTATAGAAATGTACAAATTTGATTTCTGCCCACAACAGTAGGCTCCAATATATTCAGTGAGAGGTGAGTCAGGAAACAAATCAACATATCAATGAGATGCAATGGTACAAGGGAGACATTGCGCCATAGCAGAAGATAACCTTCAATAAAATACACAAAAAGCCACATGAATCAGTAAGTCATTATTAAAGATAATGCATCCATCCATCCATCCATCCAGCCATGCAGCAATCTCTTCCCTTCAACCAGTCACAGTGATAACAGGACAAGCCAAAACATCCAGTCCAATACAATGCCTGAATCCATTGCTGAGCCTATTTATCTCAACATTTGAACAAGATGCATGAACAATAGTTCTTCACATAACGCATTCTCATATTCTTTGCTGAAGGGCTCTAGACACACTTCCTTTAGAAATGAATAAACTTGCCCATTACATTAGGTTAGAGAAAGGGGGGTTCATATGGGACAATATGTTATGGGTCTTATTTGAGATTTGATAGATAGCCCTACTGAGTTTCTTCATGCCTTGAAAAAAAACATTGAGCATTTGTTTTGATATTTGCAGAAATAATAACAGTAGGAGGGGGTTGGAAACCATAACCACAATAAGATTCACTTTTTGTTTGTGCACAGATATCAAACCACCAATGTATTTTGCCCCCAACTCTGTGTGATTGAAGGACAAAAGCTTGTATATTACAAACAACATGGAAGACAAAGTAGATCCAAGATGGAGTCTGATTCATATACCGATTAAGCTCGACTGCAAACAAGTTGTAGCTCTAAATGTGCTAGGGACAACTTACACACCGTATCGCACCTAGCGATTCCTACAGCTCATCCACATAGAATCCTTGTAGGTTTAAGGATTTCCTCAAAGATCCTTAATGGTGGACAACCGTTCTCTGAGTCTCGTGAACCTATTTGTGGTTGACTGAATCATATTAAATCTGAAAGACAGGTGAAACCTCTTTCACCTACTTGGGAGTCTGGGGTCTCCCAAGCCCCTGCCCTACATGCTGCTTTACCTCACAGCCTATTTCTATGCTGATGTTAACCAATGGCTTGTCATTACATTTACATTTACATTTAGAGCGTTTGGCAGACTTTTTTATCCAAAGCGACTTACAAAAAGTAACACATTTGTCGAAAGAGGGAGACAACAATATATCACTGAAGGTAGAGTGCAATTAGAACAGAACAAGTTACAAGCACTCCTGGTTGCCAGGTCAATGTCATCATGACAGGCTGCAATTACATCATTCATCCTAGCCCCCAGCATGAGAATGTGTTTTGTCTTGAGCATGCGTTGAAATCATTCCTGAATGCACTAGGTTCCACTAGGTTTGTAAACCTTTAACCCTGTACTGTGGCCAAACATCACAGTCACCTGAGGCTCACCAGGCCTGCCCACAACGTTGCTCTGCCATCTAGTTTAACTCACCAGCAGATGGTGATCAGTTGAGGGCTCAACTGCTCTGTTCACCCAAATATCCTGAACATATGGCCCCATGTATTATATAATGACTACAAAGTCAATTGCCATCCTCACACATAAATCACCTCTGATACAAGAAACCCATTGTATTACCTTGATTTGTGTCAAAATATGAAATATGCGTTTACAGCATGGCTTCACTGTGAGGCTTATTTACCAGTCACCCGATCGCACTACAATAGGGATTGTTTTCCTTCACCTGACAACATCAAACAAGCAGACTGGGATGTAAACAGAACTGCGCAGGCCCATCAAAGCCCAACTCATTTTTTTTCATCTATAATAGACATGGAATCAAAGCCTCCCTCCCTTCAGAAACTCTGAGCCAGTTACACAATGTCTTCTTGCTGCCTCCACTCCACTGTCTGCCTGCCTTTCATCCCCAGCTCTTGGAGAGGAGGGGTGTGGAGCAAATTCTCTTTCTTCTGCTGCTCGGCCGCTCTGTTTGATCTCAGTAATTCGCCTAATGAGGCTGGGCCCCTGGCAGGCAGCTGGCACATACACACCGAAAGGCAACGGCGCTGAGATGTGTCCCCAGATTGCAGTTAGCCACGTAGCAGTGCCACCCCATCTGACTCAGCAGCCACCACCGTAGCATCCAGCACTCCACTGAACAAGGTGGAAGGAACTTAACTGCCCGCTTTTAGGAAATCAGCAGAATTTTTGAAATATGAAATCTGGGTCAGCTTGATCCAAGCAATAAAACAGACGGAGCGCGATTAGTGGAACCTATCGGGGGCAACGCTGGCACGTTCATTTCTAGGGTCCTTTGATTGCCTGCGTGTTTATAGTATGCAGTATGGTGGATCATTTGGTTTCACTAACAGAAATAGATGGATGTTGTGTGTCAGGTGATGCAGTAATGCAGCGACGTTTGAAACAGGACGTTTCATTCTGGTTACATTTACATTACACTTTGACATATGTCAGCATCTGAGAAACAGCTGCTGGGAAAAGTTATTTGCAGGGTGGAACACGGGACGTGCTTTACAAATGTACCTGCAGAGTGTTGGGTTCGGCTTGGCGAAGCCTGAGTCAGCAGTGTCTCAGGCAAAAGGGAACCTCTCAGACA
This sequence comes from Bathygadus melanobranchus, assembly GCA_900302375.1. Classification (NCBI taxonomy): domain Eukaryota; kingdom Metazoa; phylum Chordata; class Actinopteri; order Gadiformes; family Macrouridae; genus Bathygadus; species Bathygadus melanobranchus. The sequence continues at coordinate 5,865 of OMKP01080540.1, forward strand.
TGCTCATGAGGTTTACAGGGAGCTGGTGGCAGTCCTACTCTTGTATCCTACACATCTGATCCCTTTTATCTTTTATTGTTACGTATATATCTGTTATATTATATTATAGTATAAAATATACATATAAAATATGTATGCCAAGCAGATGTAAAGCAGTGGTTTTTTATGTACGCGAATGTCTTTTTTTATGTCTCTTTGTGTGACCCATCTAACAGCGTAGTCCTTTAAAAATCTATTGCCACAAGACCTAAAATAACCTCGTGAAGCCCGAAGTGCTATCTCTAAACAGTTGTCAAACATAATCACTCGGCTTTCTTTGTAATGGTTATCTACTCTCCACTACGCTGCTGTAGTAATTTGTGACTAAAAGATCAAGGCTCTAGCCTTAATGTTGTTCTTTCTTCAGTTCCTCGGCTCAGCATCTTTTGGTTACAGGAATCCAATCCTAGCTCCACCCCTGGTTAGACACATGCAGGGGTAAACGTCGTCTTCTTCACCTAACAACTTAAAGCGTTCTGCGTCGTCGTTGTTCTGATGAAGTAATGTCAATACTTTGTGCTAAAGTGCCTCACTTTGATGCAACATTAAAACATTATAGCCTATAGCGAGAGAGAGAGGCATTCGCAGTTTTCACAACAATGCAGATTTTACAGTGGCCTACCGCTTTCAAACCTAGCTACAAAAGTGGCAGTTACACGCGTTAAAGTAAACAGCATTAACAGCAGCGTTGTCTTGTTGAGGTGGAAAAAGGGGTTATCAGACCTGCTGTCTGGAGTTGTGCAAGCTCTCCTGTCATGGTGGAACAGACAGCGTTAGCATAATCATGTCAGCCGATATTAATGAGCTTCAGTTCAGTCATTTCTTCATCGTAGAAGATCTTAGCGCTCTGCGTTGGTTCCCCCTCTGGTCTCGATCGCCTTTACAATTGTTTTGACCTTAGAAAATGTGATCATCTTCTCAACTTCAACAAAAAAGTTCCTCTTTGTCTTCTTCCACCAAGAAAGCCACCGTTAAGTGTTTTTATTTAAAGCGGCAACGAAAATAGCAGACAAAGTTGAAGTGAATTAATGTTTTAATTAATGAAGACATTTGCGTTTTTTTATCAGACATGACATTCCTTCATTTGCATTTTGATTCAACCGAGAGAACATTATGTCAGAGCCCTCAGCACAAATGTCATCAAAAGTGAAAATTTAAAATTCCAATTCTCTGCATGAGAGACACCACCAGGGGGAGGAGAAACTAGGAAGGAGCCGAGAATAGTCAATCTAGCGAAGCATTTACTCAGCAACTAGCCTGCTGGTCTTCAGAGACGCACTCATCATTTGGTGGAGACTTGACCCAGGTCGTTCCCTCGTGTTGAATGCCATGATGATGATGATGATCATGATGATGATGTTCAACATATCTAAAATGTCCTCAAATGAGTTGTACATTTACATTTACATTTACATTTAGGGCATTTGGCAGACGATTTTATCCAAAGCGACACATTTGTCGTAACACATTTGTTGTAATCACACATGAATACACAATAGACCAGTGTTGTTTTTTTAATTGGACATTATTTCCCTCATCTTATGTTCTTGTGTTATTATTTCAATTTAGATAACCTGCATATTTTGAACTTTTGCCATCAGTAGTGCATCTATTTTTCATGCATCCTCATGAGAAATGTGGGCTATTGTCCCAAAATAGGAACAGAGAGCAGTGTGTAAGGACATTATTGATCCTGAGCAGGGCTAGTGGTTTCCTAGGGGGAGATGATTCCTTTTGGGAGACACTGTACTCTAATGAAGCCTTCTGGATGGCCCGGATCACCGACTGACCAGCCGTGATTGGCCCTCAGAGACACATTAGTCTTTGATAATAGATTAGAAGGAAGGAGATAGAAGGAAAAAGATGTAATACACATTTTATTTTGAAAAGATGCAAGTGTGAATACATTCAAACTTCAAACTGCGATATAGCCTTACACATATGATCTGTTGTTGGATACGGTAATAGGGTGTACTGTATATAGATGTGTATATTATGTATATTGAACCAGCATGTTATTGTCTGGTGCCTTTTCATTAGTATGTCACTGGCAGGGATAGCGAGAGTTGAATTGAAGTGATTTTTGGGATCTGTGTGGGTGGCAACATTAGTCGAGGTGGGCAGGAAGGTTGAACTCTTCACCTTATATGGGCACGCAGTAATGACTTGGAACGGGCTATTGGTGGGTGTGGTGTGAAAGTGCTGAGCAGCAAAGGCAGATGGTGAACCCCACAGGACTCATTTGAAAGGTATGTAGTGCTGAGACCAGCTCAGAAGTCACGCAGGAATCCCAATTGTACCTAATTACAGCTTGAAAACTGTGGCAAAGGGGGCTCTTTATTGGCCTCAATTGGCCGTTCGCTCCTCTATGCCTTTAATTGCTAGTCTTCCAGTCCAGCATGCCTCCTCGTGTTTTCACCATCCACAGAAAGCAGGCGGCACTGAGACGCTAAGTTCTTGATTTGGACATGAAGCCATGTTCGGCTTTTAGTTTTTTGTTGTTGTATTGCAGCCTTAGTAGCATAATATATGACTGCATTGTCTGCTTTGTTCAGAGAATTGTCCTGCGTCACAAGTAGTTTGAGAGCTAGTATAGATAGATGATATTAGAAAAGACAAACATCACAGGGAAAATAATAATGCCCTCTCCTCACCAGTACAGGGTGAATCAACAGCTGAAAACACCACCTATACAAACAAAACACCTTACACATTAATACATGTATAGGTTTGTTGGATTTTCATACCCATCTCCTGGAATGAATTATTGAATAAACAAACATTGTGCAAGGTGTGCCAGACCCCTGCTACTGCAGACTCCAACTGATCTCTTTAGCTCACAGCCCTGTTTCTATCCCCATTGACAACAGCCACAGATCTTCTTGGAAGAGCTCCATTATTGTGGCTTTCATTGGAGATTGTTCAGTGTCTCAGATTACCACCCATGTCTGCTTATGCAAATTCATAAAAGGAGAGGAAGAAAAGCTGCCTTATGTGTCAGCTGTGTAGCTCTAGTGCTATGCTGTGTTGCCACAGCATAGGCCTGTATCATTTGCCCAGTGGATCAATGACATACCTATAGCCACATATAAAGATGAAAGCAAACAAGAATGATCAACTATACATGTTAACACAATACAAAACCTAGGCATCATTTAAATTCTCCTGTTGCACTGTGCCAGCGTCTGCCCAGCCTGGCTAGGCGAGGGCTGGAGGCTGGATCATAATGTGATGCAGTGGGCTGTAGGCTGTGCATAGAATACTGAGTGATGGATCCCTCTCAGCTGCTTCCGCTGAATCAACCTCCTGGGACCTTTAGCTAGAAGCAAGACCCCCTGGCTTCGCCTAGGAGCACTGAAAGAGATGGTCCTCCTCCTAAAGTGCATGAAATATGCTGCAAAGCGGCACTCGCCGTTTACGACCGGGCGAACGATGAGCTTTATGTTCGACACTCTCGCTGCTGCAACTGATACCGCTGGTTTTTGTTGAAATCTTTTCATCAAAGAGGATCATCTTCACTGTTATTCTCTTTGTTCCGCACTTCAACATATTTGCTTGTGAGATGCAGGGTAGGGTAGGGTCGAATTTCACTTAAAACAAATATCTTCACAGCCGTCATTGTTTTCCCAATTTCTAATATTTCCCTGACCCATTTGCTCTCTAGCATAACTGGAAACAAAGAAATCCAATATTTCCAGATGTGCTCTATGCCTCAGGCTGTATAAATATGTTTTCAGGATCCCATCTATGTTTCCCTTGCTGTGTAAATAGAGCACTTGTAATCATATTGACTACGTTAATACATCTCGGCTGACGTGAAGTTCTCTGCAAACAAAACTTGAATCTGGAAGTCAGTGAAACAATCAACAATTTGCTTGCATAATCGAGCGAGTGGATGCGGTACTAAGAGGCAATATTTAAATTGAATATAGATTCAGCATTATGCATCCAGCAGAGTTGAATGAACAATTTGCATGCTTTGGTATCTATATTTCCCTTCAGATCTCAAGGCTGGGTGACAAATCCATGTCACTTGATGGAGGAAAATGTAAATTTCGACCTCCTTTTTGCACATCATGTCTAATTGGCGTTGGTCTTCAAACAGCTCTTCTGCCTTTTTAAAGAGATTTCAATCAGATATATGTTGGCCCTCTGATTTCTATAACTTTCCATAACACGTGATGATGCGATGATAGACATATAATATGTCTATCATGGCCACAAAGCAGCACTGTACATCTCATATCTCCTCCTCTACTCTGAGTCGTGAGGGCTGGATGGAGCCATGGGACGCTACAGTCACGATGAAGACACTTCATCAACGTCATCTGCTCATCAATTGTCTTTTGAATCCGGTTTTGTTCTGTTTCTGTTTCCGTCTGTTTTCACAAGTTTGACATTTTGGGTGAGTGTTTTGATCAGTATTTTCACCTCACATTCATCTTGACAGATTGTTTATAATACAGTTTTACATGTTGAATATAACTAAATGATTGTACTTCTTTGTAATGAAAAAGATGCTATGACTCATCCCCTTAGAAAATAAAACATTTATACCATGCAATTTAATTTTGATAATACATTGAGTGCAGTGAAATGTATGTTTTACCAAGGCAAAACAAATCAAAACAAATCTAATAAATTCCATACATCTCATACCTTAAGGAGTTTGTCTCATAGCCAATACTGCAGATATACTAGACCAGACATGAAGCTCATCCCTCTCTGTCACAGTGTGTGCATGCTGCAAGGGGGAGCTGGGAAATCTCAAATCTCGAATGAATATTCTGCTTCATGACCAGAGAGCTGACGAGGCCTCCTCCCATGCTCTAGCAGTCTTTAATTGCATCTGGGAAAACCATGTAATGTACATTGTGCTTCCAGGGTCCAGCCCGTGGAGCGTAATGTATATATTAGTGTAGGCAGGTATAGGGCAGGGGGGGTTCTTCTGCATCAGTGGCAGCGGGTGGTAGTTGGAGAAGCAGCAGAATCCCAGCGGTGGAGAGTGCTGACCCACAGGCTTGCAGGCATTAGCTACTGTATTAGCACTGCTAGAACTTAGCTCCTGTGGATGGGCACATTGAACATTGAATGTCATGTTCAGCCCGCGAGGAGTTGTATTGCGTACAATTAGTAAATGGTAAATGGACTGCATTTATATAGCGTTTTCAGACGTGTTGCTCAGGGACACTTAGCTTGGCGGTGCCGGGGATCAAACCAACAACCTTCCGGTTGCCAAACAACCCACTCTACCTCCAGAGACACTGCCGCCCTAATACAGTTCGGAAAAATAAATACAATCCCAGTATTCCACGCAAAAAAGGAACTGGTTTAATGATCATGTTTGTATGTACCCAGTTACCATAGATACGATACAAGCCCAGTAGCAACAATGGCCGTTGGAACAACCGAAGCAACTGTGGAATTCTGCCTGGAATATTCTGGAATATGTAAGAGAATGACCAGCGAATTGTAAGAATGATAGTTTACTCCGTATCGATGCACATTACAGCATATATCTCTGCACTCCCCGCTTACCGCCTTCAATTGTCTATAGGCAATATAAGTATTATAAGTATTGGCGTAATATAAGTATTGGCGCCACTTAGTGGAGCCAATACTTCTATAATACTACTTCTTCAATGCTACACAGTTGCTGCCACACAACTACACAATTTAATTTAATTTAATTTAATTTAATTTAATTTAATTTAATTCAATTCAATTTAATTATAATATTGCTGCACAATATTATAATATAGGACATAATATTGTTTCAACTGATTTTCTGGAATTACACTGATAGGTTAACCTGTGGAAAAAAACCTTGCCCATAAAATATTGTACAATTTAAGCCCCCTCCTCTTCCTCTCTTAAGCATTGACCCTTAATGGTTCATTGATTTCTATATCTAATGTGACAAATATGTATATTAGTAGTGATGCACTTATGGGGGTGCAACGTATGAATAATTCAGTATATACAGTGTATTTTCTTCATCTACATTTCTATACATCTTGGAATTTATGTCTTCCCAATTCAATACGCGGCTGCATTTTATGCAAGCCGTAAGGCATTGATGCAAATACGCGTGTGGGCAAATGCACAAACATAGCTTGTTTGTGCATTTATACATGTGCAGTGGTTTTATTGTTTGTATTTTCCTGTTCAATCTGTACAATCTGCTCCGTACTGTTAATCCCAGTATTCTATGTCCCCTCGATGTCACAGAATTCTATCCAGGTGATTACCAAGTCATCAGCAAATGTTGCACCTTTAGTGGTGCAGTTGAGGATAACCACATGATTTTTCAACCTGGACCCTATCCACCCCCCCTTGACCAAAGTGTCTGGTCCGTGGGCATTGAACCAATATTATTTCTAAATGGGTAAGATGGATCAAATGCCAAGGAAACCAGACAATCGGTCTGTGTTGTTTATTTTGTTAACCCTGTATAGCGCTGTAAAATCATAACTCACTTTTAGTTCTCCTTAAAAAGATCTGTTTTTTTTATACAACAACAATAATACTTATAATACTAATGCTACTACTAATTTTACATAATACAACTTCTCAAGTAGGCCATTATAAGCGGTCTATACCCTTTAGTCTTCTATATACAAAATTGTTCAGAAAACAAAACAAAAACATCTTTCTTTCTGATGGTTTATCATATTTATCAAGTGGCATGATGGATATGATAAACCATCAAACATACAGAAAGACGTTAATGGCAAGTGGTTCATTCCAATCCACATGAATTATATTATAATTATATTAATGGCATGTAAAATAAATGCATTTGAATTATTGAGCAGCAAATGCGTGTTTTGTGTTTTTATGTTTGCATGTACATTTACAGGGCATTTTAGGGCATTCGGCAGACACTTTCATCCAAAGCGACTTAAAAAGCGACAATAAGTGCATTTGTCGAAAAGGGGGAAACAACAACACATTGCTGACAGTACAGTAGGATTTGAATAGAACAAGTTTCAAGCGCTCATGATTGTTCAGGTCAATAGAACAACCCCTTACTGTAAAACAGCAAGGTTGCCAGCTAAGCCATGCTAAGTGCTATTTCAAGTGCCGGGACATACTAACATACAAGTGCTAGGGATCCCGCAGGGGATTGCATTCGAGCCCTGTTCGAGTAGGTTGGAGAGGGTTAGGGAGGAGAGGTAAGAAGAGAAGCTATTCAGAGTCCAGACTCTGAATAGGTGTACAAGTTAGTGTACACCTAGTGTGTGTGTGCGTGTGTGTGTGCGTTTATGCTTGTGTTGCACTCTCTATGCTCCTAGATAACCCAGATTGATACATATTTAGATGTAGTGCCCTTCAGGGGAGCTGCATTTTTCATTGTGTCATATGGCGTTCACACTCACACTCAATATGGCTCTCGCCGTCCACTGAGGGCAGACATAAGGGAAGTACAAAGCACACCGGACCCCGCCCACTGTGGCTGTGCTACTGCTCTTCATAAAAAAGTCATTGCATTAGGCTGTACTTGGCCTTTTGACGGACTAATCAACATCGGCCCTACGGAAAACCATGTGATCTATACAGGGCCGGCGTAACAATCCCGTTAAGAGAAGCACAGTGGAGTCTTCATGTAGACAGACATTGGCGGCGGGGCTCTGGCTGCTCTCCAGACATGTCTCAAGGTGACTGCAGTGTAACACAGTGACGTCAGGTGACTGGCCACAGACATTCTGTTATATTGAAGGTGTGCTGCTCAACGTATTTAGTGGTGTCATTGTGGAGAACTCTGCAATGTCACTGTTCAATTTCCAAACCATAAAACGTGTGTTTGTGTGTGTGTGTGTGCATGTGTGCACACACCCACCCAACTACCCTGGGTGGGTGGTTTGGATAGGTCGGTGGGTAAGATGATATGTGGGTGGGTGGGTTGAGTAGGTAGGTGTGTATGTATGGGTATGGGTAAGGAGGTAGGTACCTCTGGAAGTAGCACGAGAGTCTCGAGTGGTTTAAGACTTGAGTACAGCTGAGTAGGCTACTATGCAATCCAAATGAATAATCAAAACAGAAGATCCTCTTCTAGGTCAGACAGCCGGCCTGAGAGCTTCACGTCTTCCTGCAGAATTGTCATATTTTGTTTTGCTCGGAACAAAAAACACCGGAGGGATCACAACAAGGGCGTGATTTAGGATGGCATCGCGTCTTGAGGAGACAAAATAACCTCTCCTCATGAGTGTTATAAGTGCTCTCTGAAGGGAGATGGGGGGAGAAGCTACAGACAGGCAACAGAGGCCGGAATCCCAGAGTGTGTTGCGGCGCTGATGGTGATTCACTGTGCATAGTCCCAATCGCTGTAGGTTTTCTTCAGCCCCTGTTGCTCTGCGACTCGAAAAAGACACAAACTCGAAGACTAGAGACAAAGGGGAGAGAGGGAACGCTAGGCCCAAGGGACGGTATCACAGGTCAGTGTTTACGTTGTGACTAGAATTATAGTTCATAGCTCTTGAACCACGCTCCTGTTCCCTTTGGTATTCAATTCTTGTTTGCTTTGCTTTATCTTTTAATGCGCCCATTCGTCTCATTGTCTAACAGTACACCAGAAAGACTAAGGCAGCACACCGTTTCCTTTCAGGAGTAAATAAATCACTAGTTCTCTTTAATAATGTCCTCCATACTCTTTATATTACATAATCGATGGTCTCTCTAATTCCATTGATTATGCATCCCAAGTTCACTCAAGAAAACGAGAACTACTTCAATTGATATACCGTATATATAAACAGCCTGTATGTAACATGTATATAGCTGAACATGCTGCATACCAAACATGTTTCAAGAATGTACAACCAACTCCCCATATCACATGTAACAGTAGATAGAACACATGTTTACCAACAAACACCATCAAATCGTCCACTGATCAAGTCGAGTACCGTCATACGAGACGCTTTGTTCAAAACTGTATTCATTCTATTTGCCAATGGTGCAAATTCATTGAGAGCATAGCAGGCCCGCTGTTCACACAAACTGCCCTTGAACTCGAGGTTCTGGGCGAGCCATATAAAGACCCAGTCATCACTCAAAATGACAATGCCATCATGACCGTCCATTCTCAAACGAACGTCTAAAATCATGCAGGGCATGTAGTATGATAGGAGTGATGGCTTTAGGAATCGTTGTGCTATATATTGGGCATAGTGACCTCATTCTTCCCAGATCACCTCCAGGAGGGCTTCCTCACGGGTTGTTAGATCTGTGAATGCTCCCTAGAGCTGTGTCCTTGGAATGGATGTGGAGACCCCTGGAAGGGTCTCCAAAGACAAACTGGTCCGGGTGGTGGATAATACCTATAAAAAACAAACGTGGTCTATAAAGAACCTGCGTGATAGTAGAGTAGTGTTTAGCCGGCCTGGAATAAGGTTACCTATGTCTGACCCTCAATCCACATTTTTTGGTCTACCATCAGCCCTTTCTCATACCTACAACAACGTGAAGTTAGCAGTGATTGAGACTGAATGAGTTGATCTGGTCTGCAGTGCATGCGCATCAAGGACGGTCGTTTGTCACGCAGAAGGTCCATCACATCACACGGAAGGATCAGGTCTGTTCCCTCATGTCCTCTAAAGCAGAGCCTTGAACGACGAGCACACAAGATATCATTGAATTGAGATATCAAATGGCAACATCAACAGAAATCGCTGTGTATTTTGCAGCTAGTTATGTAATAAGCAGCTGTAACTGATTCCCTCAAATATTTCTAATTTTCCGTCTGGGGTTAATAAACTACTGTCTCATCTTAACTATGAGGAATCAAACGCTTGTTACTGCATACATCTGAATGACATGATAATGCTTGGGTTTGGGCACATTTCCTTTTGGTCTACAGTGGTGTAGGAATCTATGGATGTGAAGACTGTTACCATGTTTTGTGAATATGTTTATGCACATGATGTAATGTAAAAGCACATCTTTCTTCAGTACTCCACATGAGGATGATTGCATGTTTCCTGCTTCGTAAAATGAAGGTCAATATATCCGAAGAAAAAGCTAATTGCTCAGGCAACTTTTTCTCAACATGACCTGGCCTGAAACGACACTCATTAAGGTAGAATAATTACCAGTGACCATAGCCTAAGGTAAAACAAGAGATGCTGTTAAAGATTCAATAAAAGAGAAACCCTGTAAAAGTAATATTGCTACTGGTGTGCCCCTAAACAACACATTTAAATCCCACTCATTAGCGGCAAGTGGGAGGCCTGCTCTGTGGACTGCAGATGCCCTGGTTACCACCAGAGTGCATATCAATGAATACCAAACAGGTGGTTCTAAATAAATACTCGTGTCCATGATCACCAAAACCTTAACTTTCTGACTTCACCGTTATGGAGAATGGAACACTGGCGGAGGCCGGCGTGTGTTAAACCCAAGTGCTATCAGTCCTCCCCATTGTCTCACACAGGAGGGGTGTTGGCAGCTGCCTCCCTGGTTCAATTGGGTTCTGCAGCTTGACTTTGGGGCCCTGCTCAGATGAGTGGGCTGTCATTGCGTGACTAATCACTTCAGTTAACGCTTTGAATATTGACCTATGGGACGCAAAAGAGGCAAGCCAGGGTTGCTTGTTTGTGTGCTCTGAAATGAACAGGCTAACGATGTTGACATTTGTTATTGTCATCCATATTGTACACAGTCAGCCCTCTTGATGTCTAGCAACGTGGTGCACGAAGGCCTCCATCTTGGCACAGGCGTTGTCAATCAGGACAAGACGATGGAAGCCAAATGGAGTCACGGACGGGGGGAGGAGTATTTAACTATGATAAGCGGCTATGCCACCCGTACAAAGTACACAGAAAGTCCCACGTTAACCTTGAAACTTTCTAGGGCGGCCATCCGAGACCTTTGGAGACCTTTAGGAGTCGTTGAAATCAAAGGGTCTAAACGTTGTTTTTGTTGTTGCTTTCTTTCTGTTCTCAAAGCTGTGCAGTGAGACACGTTATATACAACAAGATAAAAAGGTTTTAAGTGTTATAAGGAGTTTCTCGGCCTTCCCTGTACTTTCAAATCAATACAACCCAGTTAAAAAAAAGATTCTGTTCACATCCATACAAGTACTGTAGCCAACAATATAAATAATTGAATTCCATCATTACAAGTGATCCCGTGTGTTCTATTTCAGGGATTGTTAATGAATATTTAATACATATTTCAAACGCAAAAAGTACAAGATTTTTCCAACAAGATCAAATATTATACCGCTTGTGGATTTTAACTTTCTTCTAGGAGGTGAACAGTTGTTGACAAAGCAAGCAAATCTTCCCTTTGCACGACAGCTAATGTCTTGTTGGCCGTGTGCACATCATTTGTCTCCCTGGTATTTATTCGGGATGGAAGCCTTCCATTGAGTGAGGTCGTCCAATAATGAGCATGTTTGTCAAGTACAAATTCCCGGTTGCCTTAGGGGGCAGTCATTCAAGGACACATTCTCCGCGGCACGTCAATATAGCCCTGAGCTGTTCCTCTTTACTCAGGGCTTAGGGGGGAAAAACATCAGCATATCAGGTTCTGATAGGGTTCAATAGGGCCAGTGGTTTTAGTGTTTAACAAGCACTCGGAAAATGGCGTTACTGCTGAGATGATACGAGTGTCTGTGTCCACGCGTGGATCTTGTTCATGGTTTCGCGACGATTGTCTCTCTCGTTCGTCGTTGATTTTTGATTGACCACCTACGGCTTACTTCGATGGGAAACAGTTGATTCAGGCTGTGCATGGGTTTTACCTATACCTGATCAATATGGCATCTCCAATAGCTGTGAAGACGGATGGTCCTGGGGTGTCGGTGTCAGCGATCCTGCAGGGTTCCTGTCAGCAGAGTGTCAGGTTGTAGTGATGCTGTTGCAGTGCTGCTTCATTTCAACCGCTCTCTCTCTCTCTGTCTCTGTCTCTGTTTCTCTGTCTGTCTGTTTGCCTCTCTGTCTGTCTGCCTCTCTCTCTGTCTCTCTCTCTGTCTCTCTGTTTCTCTGTCTGTCTGTTTGCCTCTCTGTCTGTCTGCCTCTCTCTCTGTATCTCTCTGTCTCTATCTCTCTCCGTTTGCCTCTGCCTGTCTCTCTCTGTCTCTCTGTCTCTCTCTCTGCATGTCTCTCTGTCTGTCTGTCTCTTTCTCTCTCTCTTTCTCCCCCTACCTCTCTGCACAAGGAGGAGGGATTCAGCCCAACCACACTTCAGTAATTAGTCTGTGAGGCAATTACACCATGTCTGTTCTGCCACGCAGCCTATTCAAGTCCCACCGACAGACAAAGGCTTTGTAACCAGCACCCAACCTCTGCACTCGCTGTGTGAATACAAAGCGTCGGGGGGGAGATTGGCCCCTTCGTTCTTGTTCACCCATAAAAGGGAACACGGGCAGGGTCATTAGGATACAAAGCTCAAGGTATTCTCCTCGCTAACTTTGATTGACCGAAAGCATCTATCTTATAATTTTCTATTTCTCTCTGTCGCTGCCCTCTTTCATTCTGACGTTCCGGGGGAAGAAGGCGGGGGTGGGGGGTTGAAGGCACCGTTTACTCCTTGATAGTCCCTATGGTGTTGATGCGGGATAGACTGTAGCTACCCTTCATCCACCCTCCTCCTCCTCCTCCTCCTCATCCTGGAGACCTCTTAGCAAGCTTGGCACATATTACGCGTGTTCAGTGGTCCCTGCTGTGTTAGGGACCGATGTGATATATTCCTCCTCAAAAGAACATGCGTGAGAGCAGGGATGGACGTGCTGTGCATGCAGGCCCAACTTCAGCAACAGGGAAGCCCTTGAATTATTTAGCACTAACAAGGTGCAGCTTCAGGAGAACTGAGGGTAGCAGTTAATTTGGGTGATGTACAATGAGCAAAGTGCTAATTCTAATCCCAAGGATAAAATATACCAATCACTGAAAGTATAGTTTATGTGAGACTATAGCTATAATATAAAATAATATGGTGATCGTATATATTAGGGGTGAAGCGCTCCATGTATTGGTATTGAAGTGTACAGTGCACTGCATGGATGTACTGCATACCGCATAATACATTCATCAATTAAAAAAAGCAATAATAATATCAATATCAATATTAAAATATGTGATTTAATCGAGAGAAAAAAAATGTATACATGACATAAACCAATGGCGTATATACCGGGATCAACGAGGGTCAAATATCCACATGAAGGTAATTGGCGCTGGCCGATTCTGAGGTGCGGTCACGTCGTGTCCACTTGACACATGGTTGAACGCTGTGGGCGTCGCCAGGTCAGGCGCTGCGTTCTCCAGCACGGCGAGTTTTAAAACACACGCAATCAGCTACGGCTCAAAACATCCTGGCTTGTTGAAAATATTTCACCTTTGAAGCGAGACCCCTCCGTGGCAAACGTGCCCGCGAGGTCGGGCACATCGCCCTGCATCCCCTACCGGAAATATCTGTGGCTCCTCCTCCATATGAAAACAATGGCGTCTCAAGTGAACACGTGGATGAGACAATTAAACGGCCACCAAACAGCGACAGCTTCTGCCCGCGGCCTTCAGGCAACATTATTGCGGCCGATTCTAGTAGCCAGTCCAAAGAGATCACTGCAGATATGAGACCCTTCTCTGTGGCATACGGGGGTTTAAGAACATGTTTAAAGTGCTTGACACCATGATACACTATTACTTCAGACAGTTTCACCTGCCATACAGCCTACAACAAAACAACAGAACACATTGACGTGATGTCAGAAAAGCCGTTGTCGCGTGCTAACGACAGAGCTCCAGAGACCTGTCTTAGCCTGGCCTGGTTTGATTCAGGCACTGCTGCCTGACTTCATTTTGTCGTACGCTGCAGATCGATGCGTTCATTGTTGGCGTGTTTAATTGTCAAATTGTATATTTTATGTTATAAATGTTTAACATACATGTATGTTGAATGTTTTTGTTGCCATGTGCTGCGGGAAGCCAAGCTATCCATGTTGTTGATTGTAATGGGAACTATATATGATATATATACTATATCCTATACTATATACTATATTTACATTTACATTTACATTACATTTAGAGCATTTGGCAGACGCTTTTATCCAAAGCGACTTACAAAAAAAAGTAACACATTTGTCGAAAGAGGGAGACAACAATATATCGCTGAAGGTAGACTGCAATTAGAATAGAACAAGTTACAAGCATTCCTGGTTGCCAGGTCAATAGAGCAAGTTTACTAAGTTGACTCCTTACTGTACAACAGCAGGTAGCCAGGATAAGATGCTACACAAGCTAAGTTATATTTCAACAAGCTAAGTTATATTT
>OMKP01080541.1:0-10967 GCA_900302375.1 Bathygadus melanobranchus
ATTACTGTATTATATATAATCTCTCTCACTCAGGTGGTTTACTTCACCGCCACCTTTCCCTATGTGATGCTGGTGGTGCTGCTCGTTCGAGGTCTGACATTGCCAGGGGCCATTAATGGGATAAAGTTCTACCTCTATCCAGATCCATCTCGTCTCACAGATCCCATGGTAACAGATTAGGATTTGCTTCAGATGTTTACTATTTACTACTATTTAGTGATTTTACAGACACTTGTTATATAAGGCAATTACATTGAATTTTGACACAGGTCATTAATGAGCGGGGTTAGGCCTCTTGCTGTAGTCTGCCAGGTAGACTGCAGACACCAGGGATCGAAAACAGTACCATTCTTTTGGGAGTCAAAAACCTGTTTCCTTAGTTTTTACCCAATAAAGGCTATAAATAACGACGCCATCTCCGATCTACGTGCGTTTGAGCAACAGTCAGATAAGCATGGATGCTCACATTAAACTTTGTGTTGTGCTTATATAGTTAATATATTAACTAGCTAACATACTTGCAAATGCGCTCTTAAAACAGCTAATAACAACGTTAACGTTTAATTGTATGTGCTTAACCAACTACTGTAACCAACGAACCAACTACTGTATGCTGATTGCTCTGTGAAAGGTGTCGAAAATATGTTTAAAATTCAACTGGGGATTGAGAAATCGTAGCTGAGTTCCCGACTAAGAACCCATTTTATTAAATTTTTCCTAGTAGGAAGTCGAGATTTCAGACCTAATTGAACATAGAAGAACAAGGACAGCATCCGCCAAAATAAAAACAAAAAATGGCCAAGGAAAGTGTAGCAATCAAAACTTTTTTTTTGTTTTTATCCAAAAATAGACTGAATAACAATGTTAAAAGATTAACAGATATCTGCACGTAAGGCTTACTCAGATTATAATATGTTTTTGCTTTGCTTCCAACTGGATTTAGCATGAGCGCCACTCTGATTGGCTGGAGTTTGTTGAACAACATAAGACCACAGCCAAATCGATTTATGCCCAGCCAAGGCCAGACTGATATTCATTGTGAAACTCAAAGGTGAAACACATCTGGATGGTCTCACAAGGCTAATAAATAACAAGTCAAGCACACAAATTACTTAAGTGAAACAGACCAGCTTAACAGCTGTACCTGACCATATAGGGCTGTGATTGGCTCAGTGGAATGCAAAGCATGGCAACAGAAGGCCCAGACATTCTCTCCTGATTCAGTTCAAAGGTTGCTGTGGGTCAATGAGAATTGGTCTACTACAACAGTATATGTCATGTGGATGTATAACAACAAACACAGCCTCTTTGGAGCCCTTTAGCAAATATGCGTCATGCACGCTTTGATGTTTTCATGCAAGTCAAATGACATGTTTGTTGTAGATTTCACCGTTTTAAATGAACAGGACAAATGAACACCTGACCACAAGTGACGTTTTGAAATACAAACCATGCGGTGAAGAAAATTATTGGCACAAGACGCCATCCCTACAGAATATCACACCATTAACTAAAGAGTTTGGTGTCACAGACAAAAGTTAAAGTTGATATGAGGGTATGTGGGTATATATGTGGGTATTCATGAGAGGTGACACATTTAAATACTAGTTTTACATGAGAATATTACATTTTGACAAACCCTGTGAACAATTCTAAATTGTATTCTATTTTCAGAAATGATTAGACTGTTCTGTTTATTTGTCATATACATAAATACATATATTGTGTATAATGTGCAGTATTAAGCAGTGGTAATATGTATATAAACAGATGGAAAGTGTATCAGTGCAGAAGTAAAGTGACATAATGAAGTGAATTAATGAGCACGGGACTCAGGAGTTCAACTGTCTGTCCCTGAGCCTGGTGTTGGTGCTGCGATACATTTGGCCATACCACAGCAGGCATAACAGTTTGTGGGTGGGGTCTCTCATTACCCTGTTGGCTTTCTTCCTGCACCGCTGGGTGTAGAGGTCCTCCATGGATGGCAGTTCTGACCTGGTGATGTGCTGCACAGTTTTCACCACCCTCTGTCTGCCATACCAGGCGGTGATGCAGCCAGTCAGGATACTCTCAATGGTGCACTGTAGATGTTACAGAGTATCCTGAAATCCATGTTGAACCTCCTCAGCCTGCGGTGGAAGAAGAGCTGTTGTCTTGCTGTCTATGTGATGATCTTGGTGTGATGAGTCTAGGTCATGTCCTCGCTGATGTGAACCCTGAGGAACTTGAAGCTGTTGACTCTCTCCACCATAGTCCCATTGATGGTGATGGGGGCGTGTCTTTCTCCCTGTTGCCTCCTGTAGCCCACAATCAGCTCCTTTGTTTTGCTGATGTTGAGATGGAGGTTGTTGTCCTGGCACCAAGATGTCAGGGCACTGAACTCCTCTCTGTCGGCCGACTCATCGCCATCAGTGATCAGGCCAATGACGTTCGTCTTGTCAGCAAACTTGATGATGGTGTTGGAGCTGGGGGTGGCCACACAGTCATGTGTGAACAGGGAGTACAGGAGAGGGCTGAGCACGCAGAGCACGCAGTGTTGAGAGTCAGGGTGGACGATGTGGTGGTGCCTATCTGCACAGCCTGGGGTCTGCCCATCAGGAAGTCCAGGATCCAATCACACAGGGCAGTGTTGATCCTCAGGTCTCTTGAGCTGGATGACGAGCTTGGAGGGCACAATGGTATTGAATGCTGAACTATAGTCACTGAACAGCATTCTCAGATATGTTTTCCTCTGGTCCAGGTGGGAGAGGGCATTGTGGAGGGTTAGAGCGATGGCGTTGTCAGTTGATCTTTTTGTCCTGTATGCAAACTGAAGTGGGTCCAGTGAGTCAGGAGGTAATGAAAGTTTTGACTAACCACTCAAAGCACTTCATGATGGTGAAGGTGAGTGCTACTGGGCAGTAGTCGTTCAGGCAGAGGGCTTTAGTCTTTTTGGGGACAGGGACAATTGTGGTCTTCTTGAAACGTGGGGACTGCAGACTGGAGCAGTGAGCGGTTGAAAATGTCTGTGAAGACATCTGCCAGCTGATCACACACCTTGAGGGCTCGGCCAGGGATGCCGTCACGTCCAGGTGCCTTGTGTGGGTTAATCCTTTTGAAGGATCTGCACACATCTGCCCTGGATATTACACATGGGCAGGGGTCCTAGGCCTTTTGCACCTCCTCTGTCAAGGAGTTGCTCTCAAAGCATGCGTGATGATCAGTTGATCTGGGAGAGATGCAGACATTATCTCAGCACTGCTGGTTTTCCTTTTGTATGTATGTTGTTTTGTCTGCAATAGTTCTTAATCCAGCCCATTTGTTTCTGGTGTTGGAGCCCTGGTAGTTAGACACTTTGCCCCTATAATGTCTCTTTGCGCTGTTAATAGCTCCCCGGAGCACATATCTGGACTTCCTGTACTCCTCCAAATCAATCAGTTGTAGGCCTCAGTCCGTGCTTCAAGTTTGGCACAGACTTCACCATTAACCCAGGGCTTCAGATTCGGGATTGTCCGTACAGTAGCTGAGAACTTGTTAGCTGAGAACTTGTGTTGGAGCTTCTCACAGTACCGGCGTTTAGCGTCTCTCACCTCCTTGCTAAATCTGTACTTCGACTCTTTAAATTTGTCTCTGTCCCCACTCCTGAACGCCTCCTCCTTCACCAACCTTAGCTGTCTGAGATTAGCTGTGAACCAGGGCTTGTCGTTGTTGTAAATGCTCAAATGAAAATTGGATTTTATCCAAAGCGCTTTACATTGCCTCACATTCACCCATGCATACACCGACGGCGGTGTCAACCATGCAAGGCAACAACCAGCTCATCAGGAACAGTTCACAACAAATCGCAACTCTTCTCTGTCCTTGCACCACAATGGTGGAACGACCTCCCGACAGCGGTCAGGACAGCAGAATCACTGACCTGCTTCCGCAAAACCCACCTATTCAGAGTCCACTTGGACTCTGAATAGCTTCACCTCCTGCCAACCTTCCCTCCCCAACCCTCTCCCCACTACCCGATCAACTTTAACCCCACCCCTCCTGGATCCTTAGCACTTCCATATTTGTATGTCTATTTGTAGCAACTGTAAGTTTGTAAACTTGCTCTACTGACCTGGCAACCAGGAATGCTTGTAACTTGTTCTATTCTAATTGCACTCTACATTCAGCGATATATTGTTGTCTCCCTCTTTCAACAAATGTGTTACTTTACTTTTACTTTTGTAAGTTGCTTTGGATAAAAGCGTCTGCCAAATGCTCTAAATGTAAATGTAAATGTATAATATTAACAGAGTGCAGTGAGTACAACAGCATAGTGATGTTATTACGTTACAATATACAGATGTTACATATGTAAATATCTCTATATTTGCTTGGATTTGCAAATATTGATATTTTCATTTAAGTTATATCTGTAATTTCCCATTTTTAGTACTTTAATGTCAGTTTGCTCCACATTTTGTGACAGATGATGTGCTTCTTGTCAAACAGTTGCAATGCGATAGTGATCCTGAAAGAGACAATGTGTCATATTGTGATCTTTGTATTGGCTTGTTTTTATAGGTGTGGATGGATGCAGGTACTCAAATATTCTATTCCTACGCCATTTGTATTGGATGTCTAACTGCACTTGGAAGTTACAATAAGTACAACAACAACTGTTACAAGTAAGTACTAGTAGCGTAAACACATTTCAGTGACTAAAATCACATTTTATCTATGCTAGAGGAATGTTCAATTGTGTGTACAATCTTTATCCGTATTATTTACTGTATATATGCAAACACATGCATTAATGTAACCACATAAACAATGTTTTTTGTTTCCCTAGGGACTGTGTTTATCTTTGCCTTCTGAACAGCGGGACCAGTTTTGTAGCTGGCTTTGCCATCTTTTCTGCTCTTGGTTTCATGGCTTATGAGCAGAACATGGACATATCCAAAGTAGCTGAGTCAGGTGAGCTCATGGTGTTCAGAGAAGGTAACATTGTGCCACAGACACAGTATATTTAGCTTCACTGAACTACATATACTGTATGCACACACACACACACACACATATATATATATATATATATATATATATATCTATATCTACTGTATATCTATATATAGATATAGATATATAGATATATAGATATATCTCTTGGTGAATATTTTTACCGTCTTTCCACAGGTCCTGGTCTAGCATTCATAGCATACCCTCGTGCGGTGGCCATGATGCCCTTTCCTCAGCTTTGGGCCATCTTCTTCTTCATCATGATTATCTTACTTGGACTGGACAGTCAGGTCAGTTGACTTACGTCAAGCAGTCAAACTGTTTATTGATGTATTCTTGACTTAACTTACTTGTGAAATCTCATTGAAGCAACTAAATGGTTACAATTCAGCCCGTGCAAGGATGTGTTCTTGTGTTGGTGTAGTTTGTAGGTCTGGAGGCTCTGACAACTGCAATCTCCGACATGAACCCTACTTTCTTCCACACGGGCCATCGCCGGAAAATACTCCTTCTCATCATTAGCATTGGATGCTTCTTTGTTGGCCTGGTGATGGTGACAGAAGTAAGATTATCTTGTCATCAAACATTGAACATGAGTGTAATCAAACTTATTGATGATGAGTTTAATCAAACATGTTGAAAATTAGTGTAATCAAACATATTGAAAATTTGTTTCATCAAACGTACTGATAATGAGTGTAATCAAACGTATTGATAATGAGTGTAATCAAATGTATTGATAATGAGTGTTTTTTATAATTGTTCATGCCTTTCTTCCACAGGGTGGATTGTACATCTTCCAGTTGTTTGATTATTACGCCTGCAGTGGGATGACCCTGCTTCTGTTTGCCACATTGCAGTCTGTGTGCATTGGCTGGGTGTATGGTGAGTGGCCGGAGCCTGCCACGAGCCAGCCCTCATATGGAAATTATTACTTCCTTGTACAAGGTCTGGAATTCGTCCTTGCTGGTTGCGCTCAGACCCCTTCCGTCCGTCCGTCCGTCCAACTGACGAACCAATCGACGGCTGACATTGTCATAGGAGGCTGGTTTTAGTTGCTGTGCCGACTCATTTTGATTTGTAACCTGTTTTAACATAATGATTTAACACAGATACAATTCATATAGCCTCATTAAAAATATCAGATAGCCTGTGTGCATTGCTGCAGCTATTTATCTAACAAGACAATGCAGTTGGTATCAGGGTGATTAGAGGACACACACACTATTCGGTCCACATACTACACATACTTTCCTCATTTCAGCATCGGCTCGTATAAGACGGTCATATCGATGCAACCATAGCATCAGTTTTAGCAGATAGATAGCAGCAATAAAACAGAAATAAATGTGGACTGGATTTTTATCAGAGAAAAAGATGCGAGCCATTATTCCAAGTGGATTCGGAAAAAGTATTCATTGGCTTGCTCCTTTGGTGACGTTTGGCTGATTGTGATTGGCTGAATGTGTCAGTCAAGGCATGGCAAATCAACTGCTTATGGCAAAAGACTCTCTCCGGCCCATCACATTACATCCTATGCAGCAGAGCTTGCAATGTGACTTTCTGGTTTGGGTATTCACCGGCTACATGTCAACAGGTCTCAGGTTTAACCAGATGTGGAGTGTTTGTGGTTGGTGGCTGGTTTAAGTAGGCTCACCTGGCCCAAGTTAGAGTCTGGGGTTTGGAGGAAGCTGGAACCAGTTAAACCATTGCCACACACACAATGCTAGCATTGTACCACCTGCTCTGTCCACAAACAACTACAAACTCTGCAACAAACCGGTGTATCATCATCTTCCTGTCCTTGTATTGGAAGAGCCCAGGAAAAGCCACTTTATGTGGCGTATAGCAGGAACGGTTGCTACACCGGACAAAGGTAATGATCTCAGGAAAAGCTGATGATTCATTCATTCAGCTCAAAGGTTGCTTTCATCCCACAGGTGCAGACCGTTTTTATGACATCATAGAGGACATGATTGGATACAGACCTTTTCCTTTAATCAAGTACTGTTTGAAATATGTGACTCCAGTCATCTGCATTGTAAGTTGTTATCAATTCTCCAAAATAATTTTTTGTCCTTGTATGCCAAAACATAAAGTCTGTCTATTTAGTCTGTGGCACGATTTCCAAAAACCATGAAGGTCTTTTGTGTCTTTCTCTCTTCACACATGTTAAGGCGACGTTTGTTTTCTCCTTGGTGAAGTACACTCCCCTGAAGTTCAACAACAAACTAGACTATCCGTGGTGGGGCACTCTCATTGGCTGGTGGTTCACTCTGTCCTCCACCCTATTGGTTCCCATTTGGATGATTTTCAAGGTTGCCATTACACCCGGCACACTACGAAAGGTAAGTAGTTTGTGTATTAAGTGGTCTGTTATTATATCATCATCATTGTTCATAACTTCTTTTTTTTTGCAGAGGATCTCTACCCTGTGCACCCCATCAGTTGACCTGCCTTTGGCAAGACAAGCTAAAGCTGTGAAGGATGTGGAATTGAAAAAACCTTTCAACAGGAAGGAATCTCTGACACAGATGGCACAGTGAAACTTCCCACTGCCTCCTACCAACCCAGCCTTTCTACATTTCAGTTTTTTGTTATTTTTTTTAGGCAATGGCTTTTATTTTTTTAATTCAAATTATTTAGCATTTTTTCTATTTACAATGTGCATTAATGATCATCTTAGGAATAATAAGGAATAATGCTTAAAGGAAACGATTGGCACGTTTACAGAGATCAGAGTGATGCAATGATGACAATATTCTCTTGTCTCACTCTGCTGTGTTTTGTTTTGACCATAGAACACCTTCACATTGAGTTTTTGAAACAAGTCAAGTGCCAAGACATAGTAGTGTATGCATGAGAAAACATGTGAAGCCTTTGATAGTTAACATACTTGGGAGAAAGGGCTTGATGAAAAGATAAACATATATGCATTGGGAGAAAGGGGTTTATTTGATATAGAAAATCTTTTTTTAATGATACTGTATATACTGACCCTGTAAAACAATTCAACAACCCCTCACTGAGAAGGAGAGTTATATCTCATGTTCTTCTTCTTCAAAGTTACAAAGAAGAATGGACAGCAGTGGCTCAGGAGGTAGAGCAGGTTGTCTGGCAACTGTAAGGTTACTGGTCCATTTTCCGGCTCCGCCTTCATTAGTATTTCATCAGAGACTATTAATTGACGTACAGAGCTCAGAGAAAGTAAGAGATCGGAAATTGCATTTTGGCATTAGGAGGGACCAAAGCTGGAAGAATGGTATCCCATAATACTCAACTCCGATACCCCCCATCAAGCTAACAGTTAGAGCTGAACAATTAATAAAAATATGATCAAAATCGCAATATGGCCAAGTGCAATATCCAAATCGCTTTTTTGATAAGGGTAAATGTATAACACCATTATAAACAAAGTACTGTAGTGCTGCAGAGATGCCCTGGTCTATACATTTCACCAGATGTTAGAAAACATGTTTGTACAGAGCTCAACAAATGTCATATGAGTTTTTTCATTGAAAATGAAAATAATAATAATAGTTAATCATATCACAATATCTGTCAAAATAATTGTTAAATGATTTTTTTTACCATATTGTTCAGCCCTACTCACAGTACTGTCAAAATCGCTGCCACAAAAACTGATTATTAATTAAAAAGAGACTAACTATTAATGTAATCAAATTGCCAGCTATTGGTGGCAACCTATAGCCTAACTTACATACCGGTAACAATAACACTCAATACTTTCATCGTCTCTATGAAGGCAATACCATTGTATAAGATAATGCTATGCTAAATGCAATAAAGTTCCATGACGAAAGGCGATGCAGCTTAAAATGGTGGAAGTTGAGCATTTCTTTACTTTCGTAAACCTTGAGGAGAGACTGAAGTAGCTGCTTTGATCAGACTAGCCTCAACTAGTTGAAGACATTTCATCTGAAGAGCCGCACATTAAATAGCTGTGTGCCAGACTTATTTCAATCACAAGATAATTGTGAGTGAAATGCGCTATGTGAATATCCGTTTCGAGTTGACTGCGCTTGGCACTAGTTGACACTGTATGAGCCGATTTAGATTTTAGACCGCTCCTGGCTCATTTCTGACCAATCAGGGCATCTCTTCCCTGATTGGTGCGGGAATCTGTCAATACCTGTGCGTGAAATGCAACACTTCTCAATGGCAGAGTAACGTAGGGACGGGCCCGGTGCTATGGGGGTGCATAGGGGTGCAATGCACCCCCAAATGGCCTGCAGTGCACCCCTAATTGTCTCCCTATATTTACGTAGTATTTTATGTTGATGCTTTTTGTGCCCCCCCCGTGGATTGCAATTGCACCCCTCTGTATTTCCTCCTGGCTCTGGGCCTGCGTAGGGAGGGAGGAAGCTGAGAGGTAGGGTGCTTATTTTTGTTTGTTTATTTTCTAAATCTTGCTCTTTTCCGCCCTCTCTCTCTTTACAACTCTCTAATCTTACCTACAGCAGATTTTATGTGATAAGAATGTGCATAATAAAAAAAAGATATTGTGGTTATAACAATACTTTATCAACTGCAGTGCTAACCAGTCTAACTGTTTAGTATGCACCTAAAGTCTCCAGAACATTTTGCAATGTTCAGCTCTAATATTAAGTCATGTGTATATGACAATATATACAGTATCTCACAAGAGATGTACAGTAGTTTCTACACAAATACTGAACGTGTTTCTCTAAATGTTGCTGTTATTTTTGTATCAGTATTTTTGGTTTTTGTAATTGATGTTCTTTATTGAATTAAAAAAATACTAAATCAAAGCAGGTTGATATATGGATCTACCTAGACGTCCTGCTAGCTTCTCTTTTAGCAAGAGAGGGCATCAACTGCTCCGCAGGTTACTTTGAATTGTAACAGTAGAAGTTATATATGCAAAGGTTTGGGGAGCCACATCTTTATTAAAAAGGCTGATGTCAACAGGCAGTTTGATAATGCTGTGTTCATTAACATTTGGAATAAAATAAACAACTGAACTCGTCATTCCATTTTCATAGCCATAAAATGGGTGTCATTTTTACGCAATTTTTAAAAATAATTGTTGTCCTACTTAGACATTTTTGGATGATGTCTAAAACCACTGAAATTGGACTGCAATCATATTAATGGATTTAATATTTAAGTAGCTTTTGTTCAGACTGTAAAATGAGCATGTTTTTCTTTTTTTCTTTGTTTTCCTTTTATATTGTAAAAGATATAAAGAGCAGGGTGATCAGACATTTAGTCAAGTCATTCAAAACTTATATCTGATTTATTGTTTCATGTCTACCAGGAAAAGAGTT
The DNA here is from genome assembly GCA_900302375.1 of Bathygadus melanobranchus. Taxonomy (NCBI): domain Eukaryota; kingdom Metazoa; phylum Chordata; class Actinopteri; order Gadiformes; family Macrouridae; genus Bathygadus; species Bathygadus melanobranchus. The sequence goes on from OMKP01080541.1 coordinate 10,287, forward strand.
ACAACTGTTTGTGAGAACGGATAAATGAAAAGAATACTTTTCATCATAGATGGCCAGCTCAAAATAAGCACACAGAAAACAAGCCTTGCAAATGTATTTATAGAAAGACAAAGGAAACAAAAAAATATCACAAATATTCATGAAAATCCTCTCTCATCAAGGTAATACGTTCTGCTTATAGATTCAGTGGTACTTCTCACTGCTAGTATCCCACATCTGTTCAAAATATTTGTTGTGCTTTTTAACACAATGACAGCATCAAATCTTTAACTTACAGTGCGAACAAAATGCTGTTCTTTTTACCAGCAGCACTTAACTTGTAAATTAAAAAAAGATAGTGTTTCAATTTCTCACAAATGTATCATTAATAAAAAAGTTAACACACACGCGCACACACATACACACACACACATCGTTCCTTTCCTTGTACATTGTCATTACTACTACTTAAGACACTGATATGTGTATATATATATATATAGATATATATATCTATATATATAGACATAGATATGTGTGTATATATGTATATATATATAGATATGTGTGTATATATATATATATATATATAAATCAAATTTAGAGCCTGGATCTCATTCAGGCTCGTTTATGATGCCTGTTTTATGGAGAAGACAACAGCGGTGGAATTACAATCAAAGTGCAAAATATTGCACAATCTCA
>OMKP01080544.1:0-12947 GCA_900302375.1 Bathygadus melanobranchus
TAGAGTAGACTAACTCACCACTAGTACAACAGAACCTCCAGGTGATGATTACTTGTAGAGTAAACAAACTCACCATTAGTACAAGAGGACCTCCAGGTGATGGTTACCTATAGAGTAGACTCATTTAGATGACCAGTTCACTGAGTGAAGGTGCTATTGTATTATTTAGTTGAGAAGGATGAGTCTGAAGGTCTAACCTCTGCCTCTGTCCCCAGGGCATTCCTGGACCCCCTGGTAACGATGGGATCCCCGGACGCCCAGGCGCACAGGGCCCCCCCGGCCCCCCTGGCCCCCCCGGCCTCGGAGGAGTGAGTCCCTGCCCACCTTGACATTGTTGCCATGGCAGCGGCCAGTTACACCTGTGTTGGTTGCCTTGGCAGTGTGTGTTTGTGTGTCTCTTATCTGTGTGTGTGTGTGTGTGTATAGGGTTTGTTTATCAGGTGTGTGTTTCAGCCTTTGTGTGTGTGTGTGTCTAACCTTTGTGTGTGTGTGTGTGTGTGTCTGTGTGTCAGGTGTGTGTATCAGGTGTGTGTATCAAGTGTGTGTGTGTGTGTCTACCTTGTGTGCGTGTGTGTGTGTGTAACCTGTGTGTGTATCAGGTGTGTGTATCAGGTGTGTGTGTGTGTGTCTACCCTGTGCATGCATGTGTGTCGAACCTGTGTGCATGTGTGTGTATGTGTGTCTAACCTGGGCATGCATGTGTGTCGAACCTGTGTGCATGTGTGTGTGTCTAACCTGCATGTGTGTTTCCTCCGACAGAACTTCGCCCCTCAGATGTCCGGTGGATTTGAAGATCACTCCAAATCTCAGTCCATGCCCGTCCCTGGACCTATGGTACACACACACACACACACACACACACACATTTACATTGGGTTTATGATGATGTCATAACAATGATGTTATGTGTTTGATTGACAGGGCCCCATGGGACCCCGCGGAGCCCCTGGACCCCCTGGTGCTAGTGTGAGTTCACTTCCTGCTTCCTGTTTCCTGTTTCTCTCTGCACATTATGCACACTAGTCATGTGCCCATTCGAACCAGGCCGATGCGGTATCTCTGCTGCTTGCAGCTTTCTTGAGAACCGCATAACCTACATGATGTCATACCTACATGATGTCATATTTTATAACATACATGATGTCATAACTACATTATGTAATATTTCATAACTTACATGATGTCATAACTACATAATGTCATATTTTGTAACTTACATGATGTCATATGTACATGTCATATTTCATAACCTACATGATGTCATAATTACATGGTGTCATACTTTATAACCTACTTACTTTATAACCTACATACTTTATACTATACTTTATAACCTACATACTTTATAATAAATAATAATATTTATAATAACTACATGATGTCATAACTACATTATGTCGTACTTTTATATTATATTTATATAAGTCATATTTCATACCCTATATGATGTAATGATTACATTATGTCATATTTCATAACCTACATGATGTCATAACTATATGATGTATTTCATAACCTACACAACTTTTTCAATGTTAATTAAATGGCCATTCTAGATAGTCTAGATAGTGTGTCCCTAACCCTAGTGTCAGGGAGCCCCCTACCTGCTCAAACAGCACAAACTTTCATTCAGTCTCTTTGAATTAAAGTTTCCGCTAATTGACATAATAGTGTTGTGTTGTGTTTATATTATATTGTATAACAGTATCTGATGAATGTTGTGTTGTGTTTATATTGTATCATATGATATTATTCATGTTACAGGGACCCCAGGGATTCACTGGACCAGCTGGAGAGCCTGGTGAGGCTGGAGTTTCTGTAAGTAACACAGGCACACACACAGACACACAGACACACAGACACACAGACACACACACACACACACACACACACACACACATACATACATACATAGTACATACACACACACACACATTCTCTCACACTGTGTATCTGTGGGTGTGTGTTTTCAGGGTCCCATGGGTCCCCGTGGCGCCGCTGGCCCCCCTGGCAAGAACGGAGAAGATGTAAGACCTGCATGTCTGTCTGTCTACCTGTCCAGTTATATATATATATATATATACACATATATATGCATATGAACTCGTGAACACAAGAAAACGTGAGTGATGCCTTCTCTCTCCCTCCAGGGGGAGTCTGGTAAACCCGGTCGTGGTGGTGAGCGTGGATCCTCTGGCCCTCAGGTGAGTCTACCAACATCCAACCATCACCTGCTCAGCTGCTCACCTGCTTTCAGACAGGCTGATGGACTGTCTCTCTTTCCCAGGGTGCACGTGGGTTCCCAGGAACTCCAGGACTTCCAGGCATCAAAGGACACCGAGTGAGTTGACCCCCGAGACACGTTTTTATCTCTTGAACAACAACAACAGACATTATGTCACCATGACTTCTCATTTACCATCTCTCTCTCTCTCTACCCTAGGGATTCAGCGGTTTGGATGGAGCTAAGGGAGACTCTGGCCCTGCTGGACCCAAGGTATGATCGCTCTCTCTCTCTCTATCTCTCTCCCCCTCTCTCTCTCTCTCTCTCTCTCTCTCTCCCTCTTTCCCTCTTTCCCCCTCTCTCTCTCTCTCTCTCTCTGTAGTTATTGTAAAGACTCAAAGCTCACCTCTGTGTGTCTAGGGAGAGGCAGGATCTTCAGGAGAGAACGGAACCCCAGGAGCCATGGTGAGTTTAAATCCAATTAAATGAACTGGTGAAGTTCTTACCCAGCATTCAACAAGGTGTGACACTCTCTCTCTCTCTCCATCTCAGGGACCCCGGGGTCTGCCCGGTGAGAGAGGTCGTGCTGGTCCTTCTGGAGCTGCTGTAAGCATACACACACACACACACACACATACAGACACACAGACACACACACACACACACACACACTCATTGTTTATGAATTAATAATTCAATAATTCTCTCTCTCTCTCTCAGGGAGCCCGTGGTAATGATGGTGCTGCTGGTGCTGCTGGACCTCCCGTAAGTCTACACATGACCATGACATCACCACAACATCACTATGACATCCCTATGACATCACTATGATATCACTGTGACATCACCATGACTTCACCATGACATCACCACAACATCACTATGACATCACCATGATCACCACATCACCACACCATCACCATGACATCATCACAACATGACAATGACATCACCATGACATCTCTGTGACATCACCATGACATCACAACAACATCACCATGACATCACATCAACATCACCATGACATCACCACAACATCACCATGACATCACCACAACATCACCATGACATCATCATGACATGACCTATAAGTATAACATGTTGTGTTTGTTCTCAGGGCCCCACCGGCCCTGCTGGCCCCCCTGGTTTCCCTGGTGGCCCTGGATCTAAGGTAGGAGCCAACACCTCCTCTCCTCTTTATCCTCCTACTCCTATTCATCCTCCTCCTCCTCCTTCTTCTTAGCTGCAGAGGTAGCTACAGTATGCTACCAAATGTTAGTAATGCTCGCTACAGATGTAGTTACAGGATGCTATCCAAATGCTAGTGATGCTAGCCGCAGATGTAGTTGCAGTACGCTAGCCACTTGCTACTAATGCTAACCACAGGGGTAGATAAGATAAGATCTGTATCTAATCTTATATTATTTTTATTATTTTTCTTTTGCACAGTAATACAGTCATCATTGACAATCAACTCACACCAATCAAGACAAACTATTTACACCAGAAAAATAGAATTACATGATGTTATTCTAAATCCATCTTGGCAGATTATATCTGCGCCCAGATGGAAGCAACCTGAACTCACTGAACAAGGGGTCAGCAAGGATTGATATGTTAGCCATATGCTGGTGATGCTAGCCACAGAGATAGATGCAGCATGCTAACCACATGCTACTGCAGTATGGTAGCCACACACTAATGATGCTAGCCAGACACTAGTGATGCTAGCCCCAGAGGTAGCTTTGTTAGCCACATGCTAGTTATACTGGCTAACGAAGTACTTACAGTAGCCTCATGCTAGTGATGCTAGCCACAGAAATAGTTCTGCAAGCAAGCGCACTAGTGCTGTGAACCAAATGCTAGTAATGCTAGCATGTCCGTGTACAGATACTAGTCTGATTAGCTTGCCTCTTCTCTCTCTGATTCATGTCTCTTGAGGTTCAAACCACTTTGTTTTTCAGGGAGAAGCTGGAGCCCAAGGATCCCGTGGTCCAGAGGGACCTGCTGGATCCCGTGGAGAGCCTGGAAACCCTGGACCTGCCGGCCCTGCTGGACCCACTGTGAGTCCCTACAAACCTGGTCTACACAACACACTCTGGTCCCCATACACCTGGTCTACACAACACACTCTGGTCCCCATACACCTGGTCTACGCAACACTCTCTGGTCCCCATTAGCGCTTTGGTCCCCATGTGGCCCAGATAGGAACAGAAAAGTGTGTGAATGACGTTATAGTTCTACTTTCTCTCTTGCAGGGAAACTCTGGAGCTGATGGTGCTGCTGGAGCTAAAGGAGTCCCTGTAAGTACACACACGCACAGGGACACACACACTGTACTAACACGCATGGTACAAATCACATATACTGGTGCTAACATGATCCACAGCATTAAGTAACCACAGTACTGATACGTATACTAATAATCTCATATCATGATATATACAATACATTAACTCTGTGGTGCCCCCTGCAGGGTGCTGCTGGTATTCCTATAGACATGAACTCGGTGGTGCCCCCTGTAGGGTGCTGCTGGTATTGCTATATGCGTTAACTCTGTGGTGCCCTCTGCAGGGTGCTGCTGGTATTGCTGGTGCTCCTGGCTTCCCTGGACCCCGAGGACCCTCTGGCGCTCAAGGTGCTGCCGGTGCCCCTGGACCAAAAGGAAACACTGTACGTTCTAGCATTATAGCATTGTAGCCATATATAATAACAACATGATAATAACAGTATATTCATATATACTGTTATATTCATATATATGTATAGTAAGGTGACTGAGATATGATATTTAATATCTGATATCTGGGCTTTGTTTGTTTTGCCTGCAGGGTGAGTCTGGAGCCCCTGGAGCCAAGGGAGAGTCTGGTGCTAAAGGAGAGGCTGTGAGTACACACACACACACACACACACACACACACACACACAGACACACACACACAGCCCAGGTCTAAGCAGTGTGTATGTGTGTGTGTGTGTGTGTGCAGGGTGCAGCAGGAGTGCAGGGACCCCCCGGGCCTGCTGGCGAGGAGGGAAAGCGAGGAGGCCGTGGAGAGCCTGGCGCTGTAGGAGCCCGTGGAGGACCTGGAGAGCGTGTACGTTCCTCTTCCTCCTCTACTCCTCCTCCATCACCTCCTGCTTCATCACATCGCCCCTGTCCCATCACCTCCTCTCCTCCCTCTACTCCACTCCATCCTCTGCTTCTCTGTTCTCTCCACTCTCCCACCACCACCTTCTCTCCCCTCTCCAATCCTCTCTCATCTTCACCTTCTACGGGCTAAGGGACAACATAACCACTCTCACTCTCTCTAGCCCTCCAGATTGTGTTCCCTAACACGGCCACTAGGCAGCGGTGCAGTGATAGATTCAGACTGTGTTCCCTAACACGGTGCAGGGATAGTTTCAGGCTCACCCTAACACGGCCACTAGAGGGCTGTGCCGTGATAGTTTCAGACTGCGTTCCCTAACCTGGCCACTAGAGGTGGAGTTAACTGCTCGAAGGTGTGTCTTTAACTGATGTTTGTCTTGAGTAGATGACATTTAAAAGCAGTGCCATCTTATTGCTGTATGCTATTGCACTGTGCAACAGTTGTTGGTAGTTAGTTGGATAAAAGCATCTGCCAAATGCCCTAAATGTAAATGTAGTTAGTTAGTTAAATCATTGCAGGGATGCAAGAAATATTTTAAAAAATCTCAGCGAGTACTCATGTACTCATTTTGTGCCAAGTCTGTGATAGTTTCCACCAATGAACACATATCAAAAGTCAGTCTAACCTGCATCTTATCTATATGTGTTTCAGTCTCAACGGAGCTGCACTGCCCATGCACTTTGTTTTTCCTGCTTTTTGCTGTTGAGCTCGATATAAATATCGAATATAAATTATATGAACAAACTATTGTTTTGTCAACAGGGTGCCCCTGGTGGTCGTGGATTCCCTGGTGCTGATGGTGCTTCTGGACCAAAGGTGAGGAAAACATTTAATCTAAATTGATATAATCTGATCTAAACTAACTAGATCTAATCGAATTTATAACCTGATATAAGCTGATCTAACCTAATATGACATAATCTAACCTAATCTAATATAGTCTAGCCTGATATATTGTAATATGACAGTCTAACATGATATAATCTCATCTAATCTGTGATTATGTCTTCAGGGAGCCACCGGTGAGCGCGGAGGCCCAGGAGCTGTTGGACCCAAGGGATCTACTGGAGAGCCCGGCCGCAATGGTGAACCTGGCCAGCCAGGCGCTAAAGTAAGAAACTGTCTGTCTATCTATGAGTGTCTTGCTGTTGATGTAATTGTGATATTCAGAAACCATGTGCTGACCTCTGCTCTCTAATCTTTGACCTCAGGGTATGACTGGTAGCCCTGGCAGCCCTGGACCTGATGGCAAATTGGGACCTACTGTAAGTTCACCTTTAACCTTCAGGACCCAGCTATAAGGTTCACCTTTAACATTCAGGACCTAGCTATGAGTTTCACCTTTAAACCTCCAGGCCTAGCTATAAGCTTCACCTTGAACCTTCCGGACCTAGCTATAGGGTTCACCTTTAACCTTCAGGACCAAGCTAAAAGGTTCTCCAGAGTTGAAGCTGTATTTTTAGTTTGTGCTGATTCAGGACAGAGTATTCCTCTCTGACTGTTAAAGGATAACGTTGCCGATTTTCAACCTTATCTCTATCTATCCACATTAGGGATATCGTGTGAAAAATGCCTGCAGTTGCTGATGCAGTGGCGCAGCTCAGGACAGATGAAAATCTCCACGATTTGACAGATTTGGGATAAGATGGGGGGTAGGATGATGCCGGATGACGCAATAGGCAGCATCCAGCGGTTGAAAATCTGCAAGTTACCCTTGAAGAACAGATTGAACAGATTAACAGTTGAACAGAGGAGATAATCAAAGAAGATACTCAGGGCCAACAGAGGAGATTTTAGATCTGATCTTTGGGGTTCTTCTACTCAGGGTGCCCCCGGACAAGATGGTCGCCCCGGACCCCCCGGCGCTGTGGGAGCTAGAGGTCAGCCCGGAGTCATGGGATTCCCTGGACCCAAGGGAGCTGCTGTGAGTCTCACCAGAACTTCATCTCACCTCCTTACCTACTCATCTCCTCACCTCCTCATCTGTTTAATGCATAAGCTCACCTCCTCTGTCTCTCTGTAGGGTGAACCAGGCAAGCCTGGCGAGAGAGGAGTGATGGGACCCAACGGTCTCACTGTAAGTGATCTATTCTACTCTGTGCTATCTGTAGATATTGTGTTCTATTTTACTCTGTTCTATTTGTAAGTATGCCACTGTATTCTGTTCTATTGTATTCTATTCTACTCTTATCTATTCTACTCTGTTCACTAACTCTCCTGCCCCCACCCCAGGGTGCCTCTGGTAAAGATGGTGATGTTGGAGCTCCTGGTGCAGCTGGACCTGCTGTGAGTTCCCCACTACACCTCCATCCTAACCCCACACCTCCACTCCCACACCTCCATCCATCGTCCACACCTCCACCCTACCTCCACACCTCCACCCTACCCTCACACTCCTACTCCCTTCCTCCACCCTACCTCCATTCCTCCACTTGCACACTTCCACCCAACCCCCACACATCCACCCCACACCTCCACCTGCACACCTCCAAACTCATTTCCCCCCCTCCCCCCTCAGGGTCCCGTTGGAGAGAGAGGAGAGCAGGGACCTGCTGGACCCCCAGGGTTCCAGGGCCTGCCCGGACCCCAAGGCGCTGTCGGAGAGACCGGAAAGCCCGGAGAGCAGGTATAGAACCAGACACACTGGAGCTACTAAAACCTTCTGAACATCATGTCAAAGGAGTGCAATTAAACTCTCTCTCTCTTTCTCTCTCTTCAGGGTGTGTCTGGTGAGGCTGGAGCCCCTGGACCCGCTGGATCTAGAGTGAGTTTCTTCATCTTCTTCCTCCTGCACGACCCCCAGGAAGCATCGGACATCATCACACACCTTCATCATTACACTCACAACTTTACTATTAAACCACAACTTGTCTCACGGCTGCTATTTGGCAAAGCTCCCATTTTATAGCATTTACAACCTGGAGACACCATAAAGATCTACCATACTACCATAAACACCTACCATAATACCATAAATATCTACCATAAACACCTACCATAATACCATAATGACCTACCACAATAACATAATACCATAAAGGCGTACCATGAAGACCTGCCACAATACCATAAATACCTAAAATAATGCCATAAAGACCTACGATGAAGACCTACCATAATACCATAATGACCTACCATTATACCATAAAGATCTATCCAGGAGCCCAGTAAAACTGTACTCTGGAGCCCAGTAAGATTGTACCCTGGAGCCCAGTAAGACTGGAGCCCAGTAAGACTGTACACTGGAGCCCAGTGAGACTGTACCCACTCCTTGCAGGGCGACCGTGGATTCCCTGGAGAGCGCGGCGCCCCTGGTGTCAGTGGACCCGCCGGAGCTCGTGGTTCTCCTGGATCTAGTGGAAATGATGGAGCTAAGGTACGCTGTCATCCTGGTAACCCTAGTAAACTAGTAACCCTGGTAACCAGTATCCATGGTAACAGTAAAATAAAAGTCTAACCCAAACCCCCCAGGGAGATGCCGGTGCCCCAGGTAACCCTGGAGCCCAGGGACCCCCAGGACTGCAGGGTATGCCCGGAGAGCGCGGTGCTGCCGGACTTCCAGGACTCAAGGGAGACAGAGTGAGTGCCCCTCCACCAATCACAATGCATAATCCACCCAGTCCAAGCAGAATACCATACTGACCACCCCCTTCTCTTCTGCAGGGTGACACTGGAGTTAAGGGTACTGATGGAGCCCCAGGTAAGGACGGTATCCGTGGAATGACCGGACCGATCGGACCCCCTGGCTCAGCCGGAGCCCCCGGAGACAAGGGAGAGACTGGACCTGCTGGCGTTTCTGGCGCTACTGGAGCTCGTGGTGCCCCTGTGAGTCTACCTGCCATCTTCTCTCCCTCTCTATCGCATCTCATCTCTTTCTCTAACTCAGTGTATCTCTCTAGATCATTTCCACACACTCATGCCCCCCCTCCCTCTCTCACAGGGTGAGCGTGGAGAGTCTGGACCCCCAGGACCCGCTGGTTTCACTGGACCTCCTGTAAGTACCTCCTCCTGAGCTCCTCCTCACCTCCACACAACCACCTCCGATACACCTCCACCTCTTTCAGAACCCCTCTACCTCTCTTCTCCCAACGTACAGCTCTCAGACATACCTCTAGAACCCTCCCTCTACCTCCCCTACCCTACCTCGAGCATAGCTAAACTCCTTTACCTATGCTTCCCTGCCTCTAGAACACTACCTCTAGAACCCTACATCTACCTACGCTTCCTTACCACTAGAACACTACCTCTAGAACCCCTACCTCTACCTACCCTACCTCTAGACCTCTACCTCTACCTACCCTACATCTAGAACCCTACCTCTACCTGCTCTACTTCTAGAACCCTACCTCTACCTATACTTCCCTACCTCTAGAACGCTAACTCTAGAACCCTACCTCTACCTACAGTGCCTCTAGAACCCTACTTCTACCACCCCTACCTCTAAAATGCTACCTCTACCTATAGCTCCCTAACTTTAGAACGCTATCTTGAGAACACTACCTTAACTCTAGAATGCTACCTCTACCTACACTAGCTACCTCTACAATGCAACCTCTAGAACGCTCTCACCTCATCATTTTGGCAATGAAACATAGAGTGAACTAAGATCTACATGAAAAAAAAATGGGATTCAGGATGAACTGGAAAAGACTCCACTTCCCCTGAGCTGGTGAGGCTGTATGGAGGAGACGGTTCTCTGTAATGTTATATGTGTTTTCCCTGCAGGGTGCTGATGGTCAGCCTGGAGCCAAGGGAGAGTCTGGAGATAATGGAGCCAAGGGAGACGCTGGAGTCCCTGGACCTGCTGGACCCACCGGAGCCCCCGGACCTCAGGTTAGTAAACCCCACAGTATTACATCACAGTACTACACCCCAGTAGTACATCACATCACTACACCACAGTACTACATCACAGTACTACATCACATCACTACACCCCAGTACTACAGTAGTGTCAGTAGTTTATTACTGATGGTCTTGTCATCCATTCAGGGACCAGTTGGAAACACCGGATCTAAGGGAGCTCGCGGACCCGCTGGACCCCCTGTAAGTACCTCCTCCTCCTCACCTCCCTTCCCTCTCCCTACCGCTGCCTCACCTCCCTTCCCTCTCCCTACCTCTGCCTCACCTCCTCCTACCTCTCCCTCTCTAGCTCATCACCTTCCTAATTCATAATCAGCCCTAGACAGCTAATGTATCACTTCTCTCTCCATAGGGTGCTACTGGATTCCCTGGTGCTGCTGGTAGAGTCGGACCTCCTGGCCCCGCTGTGAGTATTTCCTGTGATGTCATTGATACTTCCTGCCACATCCTCATTACATAATGTTGAATGAGGTTCAATATGGTGGTCCCTCTCCCTGCCAGGGTAACTCTGGACCCCCAGGACCCTCTGGTGCAGTCGGTAAGGAGGGACAGAAGGGAAACCGTGGAGAGACTGGACCTGCAGGAAGAACCGGTGAGCTGGGACCTGCTGGACCACCTGGAGCACAGGGAGAGAAGGGTAACCCTGGTGCCGAGGGAGCCACTGTAAGTACCCTGGAAACCCTGATACCCTGAAAATATCAGAAACATCAGGAACACTGTACAGCTCAACTAATCTGTCTGTCTGTTTGTCTGTCTGTAGGGCCCCTCTGGTATCCCAGGACCTCACGGTATTGCTGGGTCACGTGGTATTGTTGGACTGCCTGGACAGAGAGGAGAGAGAGGATTCCCTGGACTTCCAGGACCTTCTGTAAGTAAACACTCTGAATCCCCTAACTACAGACGCTCCACCTACCCTCTCACTACAGACCCCTAACTCCCCATACTACAGACCCTCTCAATACAGACCCATTTACCATTTAATCCTCTCCTAACCCATTCACTACAGACCATAACCCTCTCCTAAAACTTCTGAGTGACATACAGCCACCAAAACATACTAGTTCTGCATCACTTTTAGCATCACTGTTAGCATCACTTGTAGCGTCACTATGAGTATCACGTTTAGCATTACTGTTTGCATCACTGCTAGTATCACTGTTAGCATCACTGTTAGCCTCACTGTGAGCATCACTGTTAGCCTCACTGTGAGCATCACTGTTATCATCACTATCAGCATCACTGTGAGCATCATTGTTAGCTTCACTATTAACATCACTGTGAGCATCATTGTTAGCTTCACCACCCTGACCACTGGCTGTGTGTCTTCAGGGAGAGCCTGGAAAGCAAGGATCTGGTGGACCCGGTGGTGAGCGTGGCCCCCCTGGACCCATGGGACCCCCTGGCCTGGCTGGAGCCCCTGGCGAGACTGGACGTGAGGTACGGCAAAACAAATATACCTACCATGGATCTATTGTGCTAGGATCTACTCTAACCAGTGTTAGGATCTACTGTTGTAACCAGTGATAGGATCTACTCTACTGCTCTAACCAGTGATAAGAGCTAATCTAACCAGTGATAGGATCTACTGCTCTAACCAGTGATATTGTCTACTGTTCTAACCAGTGTTATGATCTACTCTAACCAGTGTTAGGATCTAATGATCTAACCAGTGTTGTGTTTTCAGGGATCTCCCGGTAACGAGGGAGCTGCTGGACGCGATGGAGCCGCTGGAGCCAAAGTGAGTACAAACCAGATCCAAATGATAGGATCTACACTACTCTGTGAGAACCAGAACCTCATCAAACCTTTTAGAAGCAGACCCTCTGAGACCCAGAGGCTGTTAGAACCAGTGTGATGTCAGACCCAGGGCTGTCTGTCTCGGGAGCTAACCCCGGTGTCCTGGTTCTGTACCACTCATCACTAGAGTAGGGGTGCTAACCCTGGTTTTCCTGGCTCTGTACCAACATGACCACCATCATCCCCTGGTCTGATTGGATAGAGCCAGTGTGTGGTGAGCATGCATTATTATGATGGTGTATGGTGACTGACTGAGTGTTTTCTCAGGGAGACCGTGGTGAGACTGGAGCTGCTGGAGCTCCTGGAGCCCCAGGACCATCCGGTGCCCCCGGCCCCGTGGGACCCGCTGGAAAGACCGGAGACCGTGGAGAGACTGTGAGTGTTGATCATTAGTTCTTGTTTGTGAGACAGCAGCCAATCAGCTTGTATTAAGTCTTCTTTGGAAGCAAGACTAAATACTAGCTGTGAGGACATCCAAGATGCAGCTCACTGTAAACACTGGGTTCTGGTTGTGTTTCTCTCCAGGGACCTGCTGGTGCTGCTGGACCTGCTGGACCATCTGGGCCTCGCGGTCCTGCTGTAAGTTCCTCTCAGATCAAACTCAAACTCTGACAGTATGCTAACTGAGACGGACTGTCTTGAGACTGTGTGAGGTATCGCTAGTGTGTGTGAGGTATCGCTAGTGTGTGTGAGGTATTGATAGTGAGGTATTGATAGTGTGTATGAGGTATTGATAGTGAGGTATTGATAGTGTGTATGAGGTATTGATAGTGAGGTATTGATAGTGAGGTATTGACAGTGTGTATGAGGTATTGATAGTGAGGTATTGATAGTGTGTATGAGGTATTGATAGTGAGGTATTGATAGTGTGTATGAGGTATTGATAGTGAGGTATTGATAGTGTGTATGAGGTA
>OMKP01080547.1:0-13224 GCA_900302375.1 Bathygadus melanobranchus
TAAAGATTAACCTTGGTGATGCCCCCCAGCCGGCCACTGATTGGATGGTTCTGGGGGAGTCACAGCTCATTACCTAGCACTGCATCTAAATCCATATATGCTTTCATGGTGTTTTGTCTGAGCTAGCAAAGCTGTATTCAATACATGACTTAGCATTGACATTGCAAGGCTATTAATACAGTAAAAATATTCAATACAGGTAGTTTCATGAAGAACATGTTCAAACATTCAAAAGGCTGTGTTTTGTTTTTGTGCACGCGGTATGTATACAGTTTCAGATATAAAAACATTTAGCATTGACATTTATTAACATTGCTACCTTCCATTCGTTTAGATGTACCTTGATGTACTTCTGCATATATATTAGCTTTAGAAAAAAACAAAGGTGAAGCATAATACTGATTTGCTCAACCCCCAAATGACATAATCGACAAAAGGGACATATTTTACTTTAACGTTACTCCTCTCCCTCTTCTTTTGAGGGGGGATAAGACTACAACAAATGTGTTTTATGGTCTATGTCTACACATTGAGCACCACACTTAAAACGTCTTCACTTCAAATGTGATCACTTATTTGATGTGTTTATTTCAAAGACAGACACCCACACACACCCACCTACACACACACACATCCACACACACAGACGCACACCCAACCCACCATACACACCCACCTATACATACACACCCACCTATACATACACACCCACCTATACATATACACCCACCTACACACACACCCTCCTACACACACACACTCACCCACACACACATGCACACAACCACACACACCCACTCAACCATACACACAACCACCCACACACTACAGGGTAACAGATCTCCTAGTTTAATACCTGGCAGCACACTTTTGGGAATAGCATTAATAATACCGTTGCCATGAAGGGGTGTACTTGGTCTGCAACAATGTTTAGCTAAGTGGTACGTGTCAAAGTAACGTCCACATGAATGCCAGGACCCAAGGTTTCCCAGCGGAACATTACCCAGAGCATCACACTGTCTCCGACGGCTTGCCTTCTTCCCATAGTGCATCCTGGTGCCATCTCTTCCCCAGGTAAACGACGCACACGCACCCGGCCATCCACGTGATGTAAAAGAAAACATGACTCTTTTGTACTACAGGAGCTCTTCTGTGGGATCAGACCAGACTCTGGTTCACAGGTTGTCCTTCCTTGGACCACCTTTTTGTAGGTACTAACCACTGCATACCGGGAACACCCCACAAGACCTGCCGTTTTGGAGATGCTGCATCCCAGTCGTCTAGCCATCACAACTTGGCCCGTGTCAAAGTTGCTCAGATCCTTACGCCCATTTTTCCTGCTTCCAACACATCAACTTCAAGAACTGACTGTTCACTTGCTGACTAATATATCTCACCCCTTGACAGGTGCCATTATAACGAGATGATCAATGTTATTCACTTCACCCGTCAGTGGTTTTAATGTTGTAGCTGATCGGTGGTATATACAGTCTATGTATAATATCTTCATTTTGCAGGTGTATAATGGGCAAGGTTAGCAGTGGGATTACTAGATTCATTTGGGAGCCTATAGGAGCCGCTAGTCCGTCAAAGGGCAGGTGCTCCGGCTGCCGGGGCCCGCTGGTCTCAGGCAGTATTTCACCAGCTTCCTGCTTCCCCTCTCTGGAGGACGGTGGTTATATGGTAGGCTCTCACCAACGCATGTGTGCAGGTGTTCACACTGTATGTCTGAAGACACACACACACACTCTATCTCTCTCTCTCTCTCTTTCTCTCTAATGCACATCCTATTTTACCCAAACAACCTGTACCGGTACATTCTGGCACTCACGCTGTGTGAACACATATTATGACCTGATGAGCGTGCAAGATCTTCGCAACATGCTCACACACACACACAGCCACACACACACACACACACACACCTACACTAACCCACACCCACACGCACACAGCTAGCTACACACAGGTGTATAATGCCACCTGGGGAGTGTAAACAGGACTCTGAGCTAAACCTACTGTCTTTTCCCCAGCTGTGACAATTCATCTGGATCAGAGGCCGTGGCATGGGGCTATTTCTCCTTGTCTCTGCCCTTCTGACCTGCATCTTAACGCCAAGACACAGGCAGAGTGCAACGCCACAACGGGATCCGGTTATGGACGAGCTGAAGCCAGCAAATTACAGCAGCGTGCTCTCACTGATTTCAATATGGATGCATGTATATTGGGCACACACACACACACACACACACACACACACAGACACACACACAAACACACAGCCTGAAGAGAAGAAAATGTGATTGGAAGCAATTATGTCATATAAACATGGCAAACTTTCAGTTTCGGATGTGATTAAATATTTGACGAGTGAGGGAGGGACACGGACGCTGCTCTGTATTTTCGTCTGTATGTTGAGAGAGCAGGAGGTAAATGGTAAACAGATTATTTATATAGCACTTATCCATCCACCCATCGATGGTGGTGACAACCATGCAAGGAAACAACCAGCTCGTCAGGAGCAGTTGGGGTTAGGTGTCTTGCTCAGGGACAGGGATTGAACCAGCAACCTTGCAGTTGCCAGACAACCATCTCTACCTTCTGAGCTAGTGCAGGTGCGGTGTACACGGTCGTCTGTATGGTGAGAGAGCAGGAGGTGCGGTGTCCACGGTCACCTGTATGTTGAGAGAGCAGGAGGTGCGGTGCACACAGTCGCCTGTATGTTGAGAGAGCAGGAGGTGCGGTGTCCACGGTCGCCTGTATGTTGAGAGAGCAGGAGGTGCAGTGCACACGGTCGTCTGTAGCAGCTTGACACTTTGGGCTCTAAATATCTTACTAATCAGCATGGCCCATGATTGCCATCGCATCTCTGAATGAGCTGGAGTGTGTGGACGTCACGAAGCACAGAGCATGCAATTCAGCTTTCAATCAGAATACACCACCACCCCCCAACACCCTGCTATACGACACCACCACCAGCAAATACCCCCACCTGCCTCCCCTCCAAAATGACAAGACAGGAAAAATGCAATGTGTGTGTGCGTAACGGCACCTGTTCGTCTCTTTGTGTGTGCGTCACTGTGGGCGTGTGTCTACACGTGTGTCTGGCTGCGTATGTGTGTCTGCATGTGGGTGTCGCGTTGCGGGGTGTATTAAAATCACCCGGTGACAAACAGACACCAAACTGCATAATGGCGGGGATGATTTATGGAGGCTCCAACACATATCACTGCAAGATATATAAATTCTAGCAGGGAATAAAAGAGACCAGTGCTTTAGCATCAGCCCCCGATGTATCTCCCTGCAACGTTTTGGCATTTCACTTAAGGCACTTGTTATGGCGGTCAGCACAGGCGTATGAGCGTGATGGCTGTAGCGTGAATCTCTCTCTCTCTCTCTCTCTCTCTGTCGGTCTGTCTCTCTCTATCTCCCTGTCACTCTATTATGTGATCTGTATTGTTACATTTGACAGAAAAATCACACATTCCACACAGTCCCTACAGTTCCCTGCTGGAGCATCCCCAACGAGGCACAGATTCCTCATGTCTAGGGGGTGGTAATGTTGTTAATCTGTGCATAGATGTGAACAATCACCGCAAAGCAGAAGACAACATTTGATGTGCCTAGCTAATTTGCGATACAAAGCGCACTGTTGCCTGGGGTGATAGTAGTGGTGGTGGCATTCAGATCGTACTCTCTTTTCAGTATTCAGAAAGAATATTTCTGTCTCAATGCACGACACAAAGGTTGCGTCCGAAATTCCATACGAACATACTATTTAGTACGCTAAAACAGTATGTGAGATTTTTTAGTATGTCCGAAACCTTAGTATGAACCCTATTTAGAAGTATGAACCTTAGTATGAACCCCACTATTTCCGGTAAATATGAAAGTATGCAAGCACTGGACACTACACTGGTATAAATATCCCACAATGCAATGCAGTAGTGACGACAACAAAAGACGACAATGGTGGACGGCGACCAAGGCAGCTCTGTGGCGCTGCCTTGGTCGCCATTAATAAAAAATCAATAAAAATCAATAAAATAAAACTATTGCAAGTGTTGCAAATGCCGGTAGAGATGAGGCTGGCATGGGTTACCGTGGTTACGTGACGCGAAGGAAGCACTCAGGAAGTGACGTTCCATGCTGAGCAGTGCGTCCGAAAAGATGCATACTACTGTTTATTTACACAAAAGTATGTTGAACGACAGTACACATATTGAGTATGTAGTAGCCTACATGGTATGGAATTTCGGACGCAGCCAAATACTGTCGCGGAGGAACTCAAACGCTATGCTAGTATGGAGCAAAATACATGAGATTTTGCTTTGTGAGCTTGACCTGCATGACCCAGCATGTGTAAATGGGTTTGATTAAAGTTGAGAGACGAGCGGGAAGTGATTCCCTCTTGCTTGTTTACATAACATTTCCAAATCAATATACCCTCGTTATCCATCATATCGTTAAGATATGCAATTGTGTAAAGAATCCATGAAATTAAAATTCTACGCCTCATACCTAGCTAACTCATGTTATCCAACTATCTAATGAATACTGCCAAAGAATTACAAAAACACAATCAGTGTCTTACTTATTTTACATCCGATCTGATTATTTATTGAATCTGAAGCTGACGAGCTTACATTTCCACCAACAATGTTGTCATTTCCTTTTCCTCCCCGGGGCTAACACACAGCTGGCTAGGGAGTTTGGTTGCAGCTTTTTCACGATCCAATCAAATCCTGAAGGATCCTATCACATTCCTCGTACGTTTCATCCCGTCCTAATTACCGGTTTCACTTGGAAGTACATATAATATAACATATCATATTACGGAAATAAGACACTGATATACAGCATCATGTCATCTTCAAATATCCTGTCCTACCCAGATGACTGGAGTGGAATGTGTTTGCTCTTGGCAATATGCGAATGCATTAAAAGAAAACGTAATATTTGTAGAGATTTGAGCTGTTGAGGGTCTTTAACCTCTTTCAGACAAATGTTTGTTGACCAATTTACCATTATCAGATTTTGTAATACATTTTTACAACGTTTTCATCGATACACCGAAATGGCGCGTATACACTATGCAGAACATTTCTTGTTCTGCATAGTGTAATATTTAACTGATTTCCACATTGTGGAAATCAGTTAAATATTCAGCCATGACTTGAATGAAAATCTTTTAGACAACGCTAAGCTACGCTTTCTGTAGTCCAACACAAACTCTCGCCGGCACTCCTCTCTGCAACTCTCACTCACGTCTCCATCGTTCTCTACCTGTCATGCAGTGTGTAGGCAGCGTGGACCCCCATTATCATTGTTTCTGTGGATACCTGTCCGAGCTGGACACAGCTGCAATATCTCAGGAGGGCATTCGGTCTCACATGGGGGGCACACAAAACCTGGCTCAACCAGTAATGACCTATAACATCTCAATGGCATTTATCACCGAGCCATCCATGTGTAGCGTTCACGCAGCACACCGCGGTAGCTGTACACCCACATGCCAAGAAGAACACAGTGCTTCGGTATTACCGACACTTGCATCACGAAATAAGGAGTCACATATTGTGGAGTGAAAATGATTGTTGCAGTAAAAGTAGACAGATGAACAGGGCAATGAAAGAGCATTAAGGACATAAGCTAATGCCCATGGACGTCCCCGAAACTTTTCATGCCATGACCCGACTGTGGAGAGAGACTCTTGGACCCACCAAATATTTTGTGCAGTAAAATGTGTTCCAAATGCCGAACAAGACATTTTTAGGTGACCAAAACAACACTGTGAAAGGGTCAAAGTTCAACGATGAAAACACGCACAACATCCAAAAAAGTTCATGGCTATTTAAATGTGCCATTGATACGCATTATATCTTGATTGACACGTTGCTAGCCACGCCCTAAAGCATACCCTGCTTTATCGTCTATTTTACTCTAATTAGAACCATTATTTACAATTCATTATTATTACATCATGCTGTATTGAAGAAGACTTCAACTTATGCATTGGCTTCATTTTCCAGACCCGGAGTTTGCCCTTTGGTGGAAATACATTTCTGCCCAGATCAGACTTAATAATTGCTAATGATATTCATAGTGAAACGCAAACTTCAATATTTGGATGTTCTCATGAGGCTAATTCAGCAGTTGACAGTGAGGTATCTGGTATCTATGTCGTGCTCATCTAGCCTCACCCTCTTCAGAAGCAGCCAGGGTCTTTTATTGGAATGTTAACAGCACATGCTCAGATCATAACCAGGCAAAGTGACACAGATATGTGCCATGGTGCTCTGGGCATTCGCTGTTCTCTTACGTCAGTATCCGTTGGAATGAGGTGTCCTGCTTGCGGATTGGAAGGGACTTCATCAAATATTCAGGCATGTTGAAAAGCTCCATCGATGTTCTTCTGGGATTTCCTGATGCAGATTCACAGAACAGACAGAGAGAGAGAGAACAGACAGTGATGAGAACAGGGAGTCCCTGTACATTAACGTACTAACTTGGACTAAGTTCAGAACGACGATGTCAATCATAAAATGTAATCAATCAATCGTTGTTTTGTTGTTTGTCATACATAGAGTTTGTCATACATAAAGTTTGCTTGACACACACACAAGCCATCCACATTCAGTAGGTTTTATGTGGTTGTGTTCTATTGGTTGTGATTGTGTTCTATTGGTTGTGATTGTGTTCTATTGGTTGCGATTTTGTTCTATTAGTTGTGGTTGTGTTCTATTAGTTGTGATTGTGTTCTATTGGTTGTGGTTGTGTTCTATTGGTTGTGATTGTGTTCTATTGGTTGTGGTTGTGTTCTATTGGTTGTGGTTGTGTTCTATTGGTTGTGGTTGTGTTCTATTGGTTGTGGTTGTGTTCTATTGGTTGTGATTGTGTTCTATTGGTTGTGGTTGTGTTCTATTGGTTGTGGTTGTGTTCTATTGGTTGTGGCTGTCTGAAGAGTGAAGATATGTGGAAAGCAATAAAGCAATTCCACAAGTGAGGTCACAGTTCAAAAGATGAAATGCGTTGCTGTGATGTTGCTTCAGGAAGCACATGTACAAATCCTGCTTTGGAGTTGCGAGACAAATGTGTAAAAACTGCTTTGTCACCAAGTTCTTTGCAACAATGTAAACAATGCCGTGATACCAATGTGTGTGATACATGCTTGGTGAATTCAACCATTCAGTGGGTATCAATTGAAATGCATCCACTCTGCAACAAATCAGCTTAAACTCTCAAAATAGAAGCAAGACTTGTTGGTTGCAGCCGGTTTATTCTTAATAGTTAAGTCAGGGCAAAATTAATGTATTATCCTTTGTATTATCCCTTAATGTATTATCCTTTTCCTGGGAAATATTTTGAAGTTACCAGGGATGGGTTTTGAGCCAAATAGTGTTTTCATGAAATATCTCTGTTGGTTTCTTGATGTGTTTGTGATGAATAACCCCAGACTATCCTTGGAATGAAATGGCACTTAGTTCTGGGTGGGTGCAGTGTTGTAATTGTAACACACGTTCAATTTATATTTGTGAAGTAGTGTTTGATACTCATAGTTTGTTGAAATGTTGTATATTGTATGTTCACACGCATACATTTCTGTTTCAGCAAACAAATTAGAAAAACAGGCAAACACACAAATACACACATGACCTTTACATTATCTTCATCAACGATTCAACCAAGCATTATCCAGAAATGAACATAGTCCAATTTCTCTTCCTTATTTTGCATAGAAATTGAATCACTATGTTTTGACGTTGGGAGAACATGTTGGCATAACTTTCCATCCATTATTAATGTACGCTGTCAACCATCTTTTCTACTATTTCACTCTCAGTATGGCTCTATTATATCTGTATAGTAGTAGATATATTTATATGTACTTTATTTCAGACACATAGGTCCAATCACATACAGAAATTTACATCTAACACCTACACAGATTCAGATACTTTCTATACATTTTATGTATATTAAGTAAACACCATTATTAGAAATATAGACCAATCATATTTGTAATATGCTGTTAATTATATAAATATTACTGACTATAAGCATGCATATTTTAGGCAAGTTTGGAAACTTTAGGCGACATTATTTCCATTTCATATATTTTCACAATATCGAGCTCTAGATCTCTTGATACCACATCTGTGTTTTAGTTATCTAAACGGGTAATATTGAACGAGTTCATAACTTATGAAATACAACAGAATTATCTTCTGAAAAGTCACATCATTCATAAAGAAATCGATTCCAAATGGCAGATAATGTATAAAGAAACTATTGAACAGATTCAAGAAAACAAATCTTCATGCATCATTAATCATGCTTATTTTTATTCCCTGCATTGGCAGGGTTTTCTCTGCTCAATAAAAACTATTGATACAATCTTGCATGGAGGTTAATTTAATCAATGCTACTGGCTATATTTATACCAGTTTTCACATATAAATGCCAAGCTGTCATCAATCAAGGCGGAGAAAAAGCATGAAATATCTTTTGACTTTCAATTTGTTTTTTGATTAAAAAATGATAAACATTTATTGGGACACGAGCCAACATCCAGCTATATGACGGAAACGCCAATCATTCTTGCCATGAGGTCCGCTAATCAATCAATCAATTTACCTTTCAGATGCTTTGATATCGCCTATGAAACGAGTTGGATTTGATTAAACTGCCACTGGTTTTTACTCCAGCGTCATCATCTCATTGTGCTATATCCCGTGCTTTAATTTGTCATTGGTGCCTCCGCCAACGGGACCCGGCCCTCTTTCAGAGTGTGTGTTTGGTGTCAGTGTGCTCTGGGTCTTGGCAGATGCACCCGCTGGTGGAGGGCTCTCGCGGAGGTGATTAATCAAAGCTGACATTTGCATGGAAATGAGCAAAGTTGGAGGGCTCATCTCAGCAATAACAGTGCGCCACAAAATGCCATTGTCCAATATGCGGATAGTAACTTGCATAATGTGTTTGCCTGCGCGAACACTACTACTTTATATATCGGGGCCGGAATGTAACGGAATCATTAGGCCAAATATTTCAATGGCCATATGAGATGTGTGTTCAACAAGCCATTTAAACCCGAGTTCAATTTGAAGAGCCAGGCGTATAATCAGTCATGTCAGACACAGAAACATGTCATTTAACGTCCCAGACTGCAGCACACAGGGAATGACATGTTTTGCTTAGCCAACGTGAGCCACTGCAATCACAATGGCTGTGAAGCTGTGGGGCTAGTGTTTTGGGCTGTGTGAGACACTGCTCTAGTAAATCTATTTACCTTTTGAGCGCTTATGCTATTCATGGGTTTTTTCTGTTTTTGTTTTTTTTAAATGTATTGAGTTAGTGACGAAGATGACCTGAAAAATGTTTAATGCAACCGATTCGGTTGCAGTTACCCTCAGGGGGCAAGGCATTACAGATTACAACCCTTGTTTTGAGAAAATGGAAATCTGAACACTAAGAAAAATGCTGTGTAAGTGAACCAGCTCGAAATTCGAACCATGAGATTAAAAAAAAGGGGGTTTTGGGCAGAGAGTTCTGGGAAGGAGGGGGGAGATGCTCCCCACGACGATCCACAGTAAGTAAACGTCGTCGAGTTTGAGCTTTTGATGCGTGATGTCGGCATTTACTACTATGTTCAATATCATACAAGACATATAAGACACCTTTTCACATTTAAAAGAAAAAACAACAGCAGGAATTTGGATTCATTGACACTTTAACATGCTGCACAGGTCCTGCAGAATTAAAGGAGTTCCATGAGGCCGTGTTTCAGGGATATGATTTGTTTCTAAACCACTTTGTCACAACTAGCCCAATTTCCTAAAACTATGATGTGAAGTGAGTGACCATAGCAACTAGTAAATGACAGCTTAATGTAATGGCTTTTCTATATGGTCAACATTAGCCTTGTGAGACAATTCTGATTTCACATTCTCTGAAGATCGGTGTGGCCAGGCTTCAAGTTATCTGCTGGTGGCCGACCCACAGTGGTTCGGACCAATCGGTGTCCTATGAGGAGCTACTGGCAGCTACGCGTGGTGATAGACGCCAGATGGTTCATCCAATCAACTGCCAAATATTTTTTGAAACTGCCTGCCCTTTTCCAAACAGTTTCAAAGGATGACTTCCTAAATGTTTCTGTGTAACAGCCACAAGTGCGTCAGGTATGTCAACATGGCGTTCTGATACATTCCCAGCAAAGGTAGCCAGTGCAGAAAAATTCAGGAATTAATTATATTTGGATAGAATTATTATTATTATTATTAGAGTTGAGTGTGAACCTGCTATCAACCACACACATTCAGGGAGAAAACGCTGACATGCCAGCAGGTAACACCTGCTCTGCCTGTAACAATTTCCAAGTTGCCCATAAACTGATATTACAATGTCTACCAGTGCCCTTGTGTCGGAGGAGCCCGAGTCACTTAGGAGGCATGTGGCTGGGTCAACCGCAACACTGTTGCCCAACATGGGGCCTCTCCAACCTGGAAAAGGGATACAGAGGGGCTGCCTGAGGACACACTGGAGCCCAGCCGTGTAGTCAGGCAGCCCCCTCCCAGCACAGGCCCTTTCCCTGGTGGCAGCAACCACCAAGACCAGTCATCACTGTTAGCAGCCCACACCCAGCCGCACATCTGCCAGCCCAAGGCCCCATGCTCTGCGAGGGAGATGGGAATGATGCCTCGTTGGCCAGGTGGAGGGTGGCCCTACCGAAGGTTGTTCCGGGCCCTCCATTGAGCAACTACCATGGCCCAGCTGTCGAGCCTCCTCCCAGCCTGCCCAGACAACCCTGCAACGACCGAGTACAGCGACACCTCCGCCAGCCAAGGCAGCAGCCCCAGGCCTCTGGTCTCTGGGATGGGTTTGGCCGGTCACACTGGTGAGGTGTTTCTTTTGTGTGTAAAAAGTTTTTTGTATTTTTTTTTTTGGATGAGGGGGGAAGTAGGCTTCGGCTGGGGATTCTCCCCAGCCTCAATTTAGCGTTGGGGGTATGTGGAGCCTCACCTGGCCCGAGTCAGGCTGATTAGAATCTGGGGGTGGGTGAGGCTGCACACATGTGGTGCATGAGAGTAATCAAGGCACACAGGGTAAACCAGCCATCACCACACACATACACACACACACACACACACAACACACTCAGGGAGAGAGCTCTGTCTTGTCAGCAAGCAACACCTGCTCTGCCTGGAACACTTTACCAACTCGCCAATAAACTGGTTTACACATCTACCTGTGTCCTGGTCTTCTGAGGAGCCCAGCAAAGCTATACATGTGTGGTGTGTGACAAGGTCAACCGCCACACAGACCTACCAAAACAGCCCTTGAGACTCCAAATGAGGTGAAGGTGAATCCCATCATGTTTCCAGCACCGTTGAAATGAATGTCATTCAATTCCACAAAACTCCATACGGTTTACTTGAGGGATGACATTAGGTGTCGTTGCAACACTGTGGTTGTTGTTGTTGTTGCAGGTGTCGTTTGGTGTCTATAGCTTTGAGTGAGGTCGTTCACGGGCAGTTCTGCAGTTGTCAATTAAAGGTTTTCGCCAGTGCTAAAGAAGCATGAAATTGCTTCTGTTTGCAAACGATTTGTGGGACGTTTCTTTGGTCGTACCCCATCATTGCATGACTTGTTCTCACAAGGAGAATCACCAGTGGTAGGTGTTGGAGATGTCGCCAGCCCCGCCTCGCACCTGCAATTACCTCGATGTGATGTTTTTCATTTAGCTCAAAGACACATGAATCATTAGCCTAGCTAGAACTACATAGTCAAAATGGCTAAATGGCTGACATACCCACTGCATAATGTAAGTGCCTTCGAATGAAGGGGGTTGGTAATATGTGTTAGAGATGTTTGCAACCTGACACTTCGTCATAATACTAATAATAATAAAGCAAAATAATAAAGTAACACTGAATTCAGTGCTAATATATTAATTTTAGAATGAACCAAATAATGAAACGATGAGATAATAAGGCAGAACACAGCTTAGAGTTTGATAACTTATTCAGCAACGCAATATATCAGCCTATAGCAATTAGCGAAACACTAACACCATAAAGCAATCAGACAATGAAGAGTAAACACGTCTACCCCTTTATTTATGTCTAGAAAATGAATAAATAGTCATGGGAAATACATGAAAAAGAGTGAAGAGGGTGGGAGATTGAGGTGTCTTTTCTCATTTCTGCTTTAATATGGCAAATGTAAAGTTATATTACCGCGGCGACAGCTGCTGGCTCGATCTGACTAATTGCTTACTTCAGTAACATTTATGTTTAATTAGAACACGTCTTTGTCAGTGGGTTTTGTGAGCATGCCTTTGCTAGCAATTAGCTGTAGCGTTCTTTGTGTGTGTGTGTGTTTAACACAATAATGCACAATATAAATGAACCCATCTTTCCATGAAATGCTTTCTTATCTAAACGATGACAACATTCCACAAAATAATGAGATGGTGAAGATAAAGAAATCTGTTGTCAGCCCACATCAACACGCTAATAATTTCTCTCTGCCTCTTGCCAAGATATTCATCTGTGATCTCGTGCACCTAGCACCAATTACAGTTCCGTTTCTGTCTATTTGTAAAGACATTTGCATTTAACTTGATAAGAATAAAGCATCCTTTAAGAAAAAAAGAATCACCAACACCTGACCGGAGGAAAATATACCTGCAAGGTTTCCGGTGAATAATGTGGGTTTGCTTGTGCGTCTCGTGATCTGTGTGTGTGTGTGTGTGTGTGTGTGTGTGTGTCCAGCATCACATCCAGCCCCTGATGAAACTTCACCTGTTTCACTTATATTTTCTCTTCTTTTTATTTTTTGATTCTCTATTTAAGCGCCACCTGTGGCAGTGGAGGCTCCCAGCGGCCGGGCGCCTCATTAAATAGCCATAAAGCAGTTTGACACTCACAAGACGCCAGTCCCTCACAGCTAGACTACTTCTGATGGTTGCTGGGAGACGGGGGTGGGTGGTGGGGGGCTCTCATGGATGCCATGCCAGCCTGGCAGCTAGCAGAGTCTTGCAGAAGAAGACGAAGACGAGGAAGAAGAAGGGAAAAAAGTGGGAGGGAGAGAGGAAGATAAAGAAAGAACTGTATGTGTGTGTCGAAGCGAGCTGTCGTCTTGTGAGCCGAGATGCCAACGCCCCCCCCCCACCCCCGGGGTGGTGGTGGGTGGTGTGTGTGTGTGTGTGATGTGTGTGTGGGG
>OMKP01080548.1:0-13148 GCA_900302375.1 Bathygadus melanobranchus
GACGCCGCACCGATCCGCCTGTCGATCTCCCGCTCCATCCTTCCCTCACTCGTGAACAAGACCCCGAGATACTTAAACTCCTCCACTTGGGGCAGGACCTCATCCCCGACCCGGAGGGTGCACTCCACCCTTTTCCGGTTGAGAACCATGGCCTCGGATTTGGAGGTGCTGATTCTCATCCCAGCCGCTTCACACTCGGCTGCGAACCGCCCCAGTGAGAGCTGAAGGTCACGGCTCGATGAAGCCAGCAGGACCACATCATCTGCAAAAAGCAGTGACCCAATCCTGAGGTCACCGAGTCATTGTCATTGTATATATTGTATACCACCCCTGTATATTGTACCATACATTTCACATTTTTTATTTTATTTTGTTATTTATATTTTTTATCTTGTCGTATTATACTGTTTTGTACATTTTTTTACTGTTTTTGTTTTGCTATGCACCGTGGATAAGAGGGAAACGCAATTTCAGCCCTCTGTATGTCTGTACATATAGTGGATTGACAATAAAGCTGACTTTGACTTTGGCTTTGACTTTGAATTGCTTCGGTTCAACACATGATTTATTTCAATAATGCTTCAAAAAGCAAAAACTCCAATATCACAAGTACATGCCTGGAAGTCAGTGGCTGTTGGATCCAGTGGCAGCACCTGCCAAATCTCTCAGGAGGGGCAATTGTTGCGATGGTGGCTAAGTTGACCCATTCAAAGGGTAAATTGACAGCTACCTAATAACTGTCACATGACATTGTGCAAATTAGTCAGCTAACTGCTTGACACTGTCACATTGCATTAAACAAATGTTTTTCTGGTCACCCTCACGTAGCAATACAACCAGTAACCACTTGATGGAATAATAAGACAAGGAACATGTTGTACTGATAACAGCCTAGTCACACAGTGATGACATAATAAAGAGGCACTCGAGAAATAGGTCTGTGTCCGGTCCAGTCAGTACACGTTTTTTTTATTTAAGTGCAGAATTAAGTGCACTAGACTTTACGTGGGAAGCTAAGTCTCTGTAGCGCTGGGAAGCTAAGTCTCTGTAGCGCTGGGAAGCTAAGTCTCTGTAACGCTGGGAAGCTAAGTCTGTAGCGCTCGGAAGCTAAGTCTCATGTCATTCATTCCACTGGTGATTTTGATTTTCTAATGTCAGGAACAGGAAACAGTAAATGACAAACAACAATTCACACTTGGTCAAAACATGGCGGAACAGGTTTCAGTTGATGTCACACACATTCCATTGTGCCATTTATGTACTTTTCTCACCACTGTTAATACGAATAATAACTACATTATGTACGGCTTGAGAACATCAGTTCACATGATTGAAATGCACCTATTCTAAAATCCCAAAGTAATTGGACACCTACTATCCGATTACTTTGGGATGCTTTGGGACCACAGAGCAAAATTTAAAAAAAATGTCACTCATGAGACAAATAATTCAGCCTTAACATCTGTGCAATTATTTTCCAATTATCAAAATTTGGTCCATATTTGTATCATATAAGGTTACTGTAAAGAATATTAACCTATGCTTTCTCCTTGGTAAGGAGTTCATTATCAATACCTATATAGTGTGTATAATAAATCCCCTATTAACAAGTGACCTTTAACATCCAAGTTTTTTCCAAGTTGACTAAGTGACGTTTACCATTGAGTAAATGTGTGTCATATGTACCAGACTTGGGCCATCTGGCAACTGCTTTGCCTGATGGAAAGGAGGTTCCATTCCTTATTGCGGTACACTTGAGCAAGCCAACCCCAAACGCACGTCATTTGAAAGCACCCTCAAGAGATTCAAGACCCACCTATTCAGAGTTCACCTGGACTCTGAATAGCTGCCCTTCTTACCCACCTTCCTAACCCTTTCCCACCTACTCGAACAGGACTTGAATCCCATCCCCTCCTGGATCCCTAGCACTTCGATGTCTGTACGTCCTGTCACTTTGTAGCATCCTGTATGTTAGTATGTCCCGGCACTTGGACTAGTTCTTAGCATTGCATAGCATCATTGCTGTTTTACAGCAAGGGGTCAACCTAGCAATTATAACCTTGTAACTTGTTCTATTGACCTAACAATCAGGAGTGCTTGAAACTTGTTCTATTCAAATCTTACTGCAGCATCAGTGACACATTGTTGTTTCCCTCTTTTGAGAAATTTACTTATTATACGTATGTAAACATCTTGGAAGAGCAGTGGTGGTCACATCTTCACACCTACCTTCACCACGGAAGTTCCCTCAGTTGTCACACTTGTGTCACTCTTCAATCTAAAAGAGGGTGGGCTGGTCTGCCTATGAAAAATACTGTTGAAAAACTGGAGGGAGACGCTTTTATCCAAAGTGACATACAATATGTACATTTGTCGAAAGAGGGAAACAACAATATATCACTGATAAATGGAGTGGACTGCATTTATATAGCGCTTTTATCCAAAGTGCTTTACATTTGCCTCACATTCACCCATTCATACACGGTGTCAACCATGCAAGGTCATTTGATGGTACAGTACAGTTAGAATAGAACAAGTTTCAAACACTCCTGATTGCCAGGGCAATACAAGCTTACAATCGCTAGGTTGATCACTTACTGTACTACAGCAGGTAACCAGGATACGACGCTACGCAAAGCTAAGTGCTATTTCAAGTGCCGGGACATGCTAGCATACAGGATCGTACAAAGTGCCAGGAACGTACAGACATGGAAGTGCTAGGGATCCATCCTCACTGTCATCTGATTGTGGATCTCAGAGTTCTACTTTGACCTTTTGTCACCCAGACTCTCTGACCTCCTAGGCCTGTCAGATAACTAATTATCTCATTATTTGGATTATGAACCACAACGCTTATGGCCACACATCAGAGTGTATTTTTAGCAACATTACACTATGTTTGGGGAAAAACCCTTGATGGATGAACTGCTTGAGTATCATTGAAACTATGATGTCACCATCTCGTGTGTGGGGGATAATGAAAGTAAGTAGTAAAAAAGCCCATCTGAGCCCTCTACTAGATACTGCTTTCTTAAAAAATCTGCAGTTGTGTAATGTGATTAAACTGTTACTGGGTAGAAGGAGAAGTAGGCCTACTACCAGCAATAGTAGTTAATAGTATACTGCTATAATAGGTCACCACTAATAAGTAACACTTCACGCAAGACCAGGATCATTCAAACCTTTGGAGTGCTCTTACCCTCACTCATATAACATGCTAAAACACGCATATGCTATTGAGGCATGCTACTGTAAATACATTTTTTACCTTCCAATCATGTCTGCCCATCTGACACGTGAATGTTTAGTGACTTTATTTCAAAGGAAACCGATATGACGTATGAGTTGTGATAACAGATCCAAAGATAGTGTGAAATTGATGTTGTCACTGTAGCGAATCCCCCTCTCGTTTAATGACTGGACTGGCTTTTTTTCCGAAGTTGGCGTATGTGACAACCACTTCCTCCTTTCTCATACGTACAAATAGCGTGCAGATTGAAGCCACCACCACTGAATACGCTCAATACTGCTGTGAGAAAAACATAGAAACAAATATGGCAAAGGAGGCATGCATCAATATGGCCAAATACATGTTTGTCATTGTTGTCCTGTTGCACAGCAGCAGTGGGGGGACTGATGTGAGAGAACAGCTCTTGAAAAGACTGGGAAAACTTCAGGATGGCAGAAATAATTTTGGCTTTGTAAGTATACTTTCATACTTTGCTATTTACAGTTGACTTCCAATGGACTATCACTCACACACATACTGACCCAGTGGTGAATGTAGTAGTCAGTGGTGAATGTAGTCACTGTTGTGATTCTGAAGCTGTTCTCTGGGCCTCCATAACAGGCTTGTTGACACCAATGCGTCATTATGCTTGTAACCACTTGCCTTCTCAAAGGCAGTGTATATATACAATTTGTGTTTATTTAAGTATGTATCTAATGTAACTTTCTTTACTTCCAGCCCATAAATAGTAGTGTGCCATCAAAAGAAATGGAAAAAAACGTAGTAAGTAACCAGTCCTAATTTTTCTTTTTTAACTTTTGTGAATTTATTTGTATTCAGTCCTTATTCATCAAGTCATATTGGATTTAAATAGATTTCAATTTTAGACTAACATTTTTTTTTCTCGCCACAGTGTGCCTGTCAGGGTGTCTTTGCAGAGGCACTGAACAACTTCTTGCGTCTGGTGGAGCTGCGTACGGACACACAGTCCAACAAAACAGAGGACAGACAGTTTTTGATTGAATTAAAGGCTAATGCTAAGAACCTTTCATCAGAACAAACGGTGAGTCCCTTCACACTTCAAATGTTTCCTTCTGGTAGCACTACTTGCCTGCATACTAACTTACCCATCATGTTTATTTTTGTACATATATAGACTGTTCCCTGTCCAATGAGAAGATTACAGAGAAAGGTGGATTACAGCATACAAAGATACTACGGATTCCTCCAACGTCTAAACGACAGAGGATGCAATTGAACGCATTGTGTTTACATAGGGTGCTCCTATCTGCCAGGTTGAATGTACCTCCCAAAAGTGTTATATAACTTATAATAATTTATTAAGATGTCAGACAGTTTACACATATGTTCAACCAGCCTTTTTTGTATTTAAGTCTTCAGTACCAAGTCAATTGAAGTGACATTTTAAAATCTTTTTAACTTATTATTATTACTTATGTATAATTTAAAATGAATGTCAAGGCATTTATGCATTTTTTTCATTTTGGTATCTATTTATATATATTTATTTTTGTTA
Source organism: Bathygadus melanobranchus (assembly GCA_900302375.1). Classification (NCBI taxonomy): domain Eukaryota; kingdom Metazoa; phylum Chordata; class Actinopteri; order Gadiformes; family Macrouridae; genus Bathygadus; species Bathygadus melanobranchus. The sequence continues at coordinate 4,767 of OMKP01080548.1, forward strand.
GATGAATAAAAATTAACTGGATGGCATTCATGTGAATGAAAAACTTAAAATAAAATACTTTTCTACGTATTTGTACCTACATTTGTATTATTGTCCATGTCCACAAATGTTGATGGCAATTTTATATTTGTTTGAGGTCACAGTCCCCCAGAACGCCTCTTGGTGTCGCCACTTCCATGTGCAAAGTCTCTATTATAGCTATTTTGCTCTAATCCAGTGCCGGACAGGCTATTAGGCCACTTAGGGCCCCAGCTTGATTGTATGTGTATGTGAGCATATGTGGAAGAAATCAAACTCGGTTATGTGTAATAACATACCTATATTCTAAAATGAATGTCAATGTCAAACAATTTAACAAAACTGTTTGCGGCAGCTGTCTGATAGACGTCAAGTCAGGACCAGACCCATTTTCAACAAACTCAAATTATACATATGTAAAATAAACGTCCAGCAAACATTTAAAGGACTGACGTCGTTGTGGATCTCAAATCTCATTGGCTGTTGCCAAAGTAATCAGAGATCTCACCTGATAATATCAAACCAGTTTAAGAAGTAATTGTTGTCAACAGGGGGGAGGCGAAATTGTGTGCCTTAAGACCCTCCACCACACACCACACACACAGTAGTTTTTCTCCTGACCAGGTTAATATAATTGATCAGTGTCAAGGCTCTAATAAACAACAACCACAAACAACAGCAAAGATTCCTCAAATAACAGTTCTCACAGGTTAACATATAGCATATCAATTAACATAGCAATGACAGAAAAGGCCACAGGCCTACCTATGGAGGACAAGGGGTGGCTTTCTGGGGCGGCCACAGGGACACAGGAACATGCTGACAACGTCAACAAGTAAATAAACAGTAATCGGCCCATTGGACACTTGACGGGATGTAGGCCTAATGCAGGGGCGTAAACATAGACAGTGCAGGCGGAGCGGTTGCACTGGACCCGTGGGGTGGTGGGGCCCGTAGAGAGAGCAGGCTCTCCAAAAATGTGTTGGGCGGAGAACGGGAACCTCGGAAATATGCCAGAACTCCCACAAACCCATCTCCATCATGATTGACTTCTTTTTTTTTGTCAAGTAGTCAGTAGCAATCTTTAACAAAATTATATTATTTATGTGTTCTACATAAACTATACAAACTATAAAATATAAACTACAGAAGAACAAGAGGAGAAGGTAGCAAAGCCTCCTAAATTAGATTCATACTGCAACAAAGAGTTGCCAGCAGCCCACGGACAACCCTCCTCCTAGCAGCAATGCATCAGCATCGCTGCCCTCAGTGTGTCAACAACCATGCAGCAGGTAATGTTAGGATAGCAAGTCGCAACCCGCTCCTGGCTAGACTCCCAGCCTCCGCGATCAAACCTTTGCAGCGTATCCAGAACTCCCCAGCATACCATGTGTTCAACCTACCAAAGTTCTCCCATGTGACCCCCCCTCTTCCGCAACCTCTACTGGCTCCCTGTAATCCCTCCCTCGTATCGGATTCAAGATTCATTGGTGCTGGCCTACAAGGCTGTCAGTGGAACTGCCCTCACCTACCTTCAAGCAAACATGCCCCAGCTTGAGCGCTCCACTCAACTACTTCAGCTGGCTCGCTAGATGGTGGTACCAGAGCAAGCAAACGTCGCTCTGCCAAGTCACAACTCCTCCGTTCTTGCACCACAGTGGTGGAACGAGCGATGTCAGGACAGCAGAGTCGCTCATCTTGCTGTTTTGCCTCACCTGACCCCAGCCATTTACATTTAGGGCATTTGGCAAACGCTTTTGTCCAAAGCGACTTACAATAAGTCAGCACACATCCTGGTTTAACCTGTGTGCATGTGATTAGTCAATGCATCACAGGTGTGCAGCCTCACCCAGCCCCAGACTAATCAGCCTAATTTAGGTATATTTTGTGTTGGTGTATGTTCACATGTATGAAGTATACGGCACATGTACACGTTCTGACGTACAGTCAATCATACATCATCATGTGTGGCACGTGTGAAGTCATCTGTAAACAAAGGACCCCGACCCAATCTGGCAGGAACATCTAGTCAGTTAATCAGGTCAGAATTACTGCTTTGCAGCAATACTCATTATTTTGGATCATTTAAATCTATTCTATTATATATACATGTAGTCTGGGCTAATGTGTATCTAGCTAGTTGTATAGCTTCCTGGCTTGGCTCTCCTTGTGTGAAATCTCACTCCCTTCTTTTTCGTGTTGAAGGTAATTCATTAATCATCACTTGTGTTCTCATACAATCACCCAATAGAATATTTCGCCATTGAACAACGTGTTAAAGCAATACCACATGACTGTCATTATTGGTATAGTGACGCGGGAAGCGCAGAGTTCCATCAGCATCACTCAAAAACGGATCAGGAAAATGTATTCATATTGTGGGGCAATACACACTAAAATAATGTAACAGTCAAAACCTATTGTTTTAGTCTATGGTCACTAGGCCTGTTGATGGAAATATGCATATACGCATGCTAGGCCAATTAACCAAGGTTAAACAATGCAGATTCCCAAAACATCTCTCATAAATTAATTATTTCATTTAATCTGGTTCAAACTACTCAATAACTCTTCACCCACGTCTTCTTTTCATTACTTAATTTAAATACCTGTTTTAATTAGATTTAGAATAGGATGTGTGAAGGAGCCTGTGCTCCCGAGCTGAGGGATTGAACCCGGCGGTGCTCAGCGATGCGGCTCCGCGTCGCTTAAACGTCAATCAATTCAGCCCGTTTCACAGTAAAGAAACCATGATCCACCGGTTTATATTTACTTAGGTCTTACTTTCTTTCGGCTTGTTGAGTTTAAGCGAACGGCTTGCTCGTTCAGTAAGCGGTTCGATAAAATAAAGAGAGACAAAAAACCGCGACCATTGTTACCACGTCTCTTGGCAGACGAAGATGTAAACAACTCCTAACTAACCGTTCAACTGGTCTAATTCGCGTCGCAAAATGTCACTTTTCAGCCCATGATTTATTTTGTACATTTAACATTTCAAATGGCTCTTGTCAAATGCTGTGTGTGTGTGTGTGTGTGTGTGTGTGTGTGTGCGTGCGTGTGCCTGTGCCTGTGCGTGTGCGTGTGCGTGTGTGTGTGGGTTAGGGTTAGCTGTTTAGTTCCCATAACTCCAATATTCTTGTTAGTGTTACAAAAAGCTTAGTTGACTGAACATGGTATGTTAAATTGATCCAATTCAGACTTTACTTTAAATTAGTCATCTTGTCATTGTGTAGTGAGTGGATGCAACATTGAAGGAAGTATGAAGAACTTAAGATTCTAATTAAATTAAGGGTTTAACATTCGACAACAGGGTACCCTATACAACAGGGTGCCCAGGGTGCCCTATACGTGCCATATACATAGCTCAGGAGGTAGAGACGGTTGTCTGGCAACCGGAAGGTTGCCGGCTTCCCCTAGCTAATTGTCGAGGTGTCCCTGAGCAAGACACCTAACCCTAACTGCTCCCGACGAGCTGGCTGTTGCCTTGCATGGTTGACACCGCCGTCGGTGTATGGGTGAATGTAAGGCAATATACCGTAAATAATCCATTTACCATTTAACCTACCCACCCAGTGGGTAGGTTAAATGCAATACTGAGCAGAACCAAAGTGAGTGGAGGCTGGGCTGGTGGTGGGTGAGATGTAGCTCAGCACTTAACTCACAGAGAGTGTATGTACGAGATGGAAGGTCTTAAATTGACCGCCCATCAGTGTACGTGCATTTGATTGGACCATGTTAGCTGTCAGTTGTTAGCTGATGGGCGGCACGCGGCTAGAGTGTCCCGCCAGGTGAGTTACTTTGACACAATTACTTTGACATCTAATTCAGGGCTTCATCTAGCTCAGCCTATTGCATGCAGGGATACAACACCACCACAACACCACAATTAATAACACGCACACACACACACATAGTGAAGGAAAGGCTGAGATTAGATTTTTAAAAACAGCTCATTTTGCTTTCAGCAATTTTACTCATTGCACTTTTGTGTTTAGCGGCTGGCTGGGTATCTGCCACTCTGCATCAGACAGAAAGCACTCAACTGTTCTTCTTATAAATTGGAGTAGACAAGTACCACAGAGGATTTTAAAGAATTTAAAGCCATGAACACTGGTATCTCCAGGAGCATCGGACACAGATTTTATATGAAAGATGAACACAGATCCAGTTTGTCTTTTGTGCTTTTAAATCCTCACCGTGTCACGTCTTGTCATGTACCCTCGACGTCCCTGTGCCATACTCAGATATACAGTATATCTGTTAAAAATGGTAAATGGATTATTTATATATCTCTTTTATCCAAAGCGCTTTACATTGCCTCACATTCATACACCGACGGCGGTGTCAACCATGCAAGGTAACAACCAGCTCGTCAGGAGCAGTTAGGGTTAGGTGACTTGCTCAGGGACACCTCGATACTTAGCTAGGTGGAGCCGGGGATCGAACCAGCAACCTTCCGGTTGCCAGACAACCGTCTCTACCTCCTGAGCTGTAGCTATAGCTGTTATAGCAGACCTGTTACATTACATTACTTGTACAAAGACATCTTAGTGAGCGGAATGTTTCATGAAGACAATAGACTAGAAAATAAAAGTTGAATTGAATACAAATGTCACGGCCACGCCCCTGTCCCTGTCTCTGTGTTTGTGTGTTTTCCTGCTTGTGTCTTTAGTTGTCATTCCCCACCTGTCCACCAGATGCCCTCGGACTGTGAAAACACTAATCACTTCATTCCCCTCACCTTTGTCTCCCCCTCTCATTAGCCCCTCTATATATATCATGTCACTCCTGTTGTTCCATATTGGTTCATTCGTGGTTCGTCTATGTTATGTGTTTTTGTGTTGCTTTTCAAGCTGCCTGTAAGTGTTTTTTTATTTAGATCTTTTGATCAAGCGGTCTTCTGCCTACGTCTGCGTTTGGGTGCTATCCTTCGTGTATCTGCCACTCTCCCTGCACTCCATGTAACATCTAATGTGCTTTTTACGTCATTAAAACGTCATAAAATAAAATACAATTTTAAAATTTTTCAATAAATGGGAGATAGAGAGAGAGAAAGACGAAAAGTGAAAGAGTTGCAGAGACAGGCAGATATAGTTGGATAGCTAGAGCAGCAGCTGCTGATGGAGAGACATGGAAAGAGAGAGAGAGAGAGAGAGAGAGAGAGATAGAGGGAGAGTCTCTGAAGTAGCCCTATGCTGCACTGTTTTTGGTTTTTTTGCCTTGTCCTTCAATGCCCTCATCCACAGACCCTGACCCCTGACCCTTGTCCAAGTCAGGCCGCTGTCTTTGATGTCCTGACATCATACAGCACTCAGAGTTTGAGCCACGGCACACAACACCAATAATGCTGCATATATATATATATATATATATATATATATATAGTATGTGTGTATCTTACTGTACCGTCAGTGATATATTGTTGTTTCACTTTTTCGACAAATGTACTTATTGTATGTCGCTTTGGAGAAAAGCATCTGCCAAATTCCCTAAATGTAAATGTAAATGTACAGTAGTATCAAATAAGATAGGATGCCAATCACCATAACCAACCCAACCAATCCACATTTCTAGTATGGGATCAATAAAGTTTCTCATAAAGTTTAATCTAAGTAGTCTAATCTACAATATAGGGTATAGGGTGTTATATTTCATATATTTAGCCTTGCGTTTCAAGGGAAAGGAGAAAGAGATAAGGAATGTCTTTCGGAGCCATGATAAATTCATTTTAAAGGGTTATGATGCCATAATCTTGTGATATAAACATGTGATATTCCTTTGACTAAACGACTTCTTCAAGATGATATTTCCATATCAATTGAGATAATCCGTTTGTTCGTCATGGATCATGATACCGGCTGGAATTAAATTCAAATTGTGTATGTGATCAGAAATACTGACTCATTTATTTTATATGGGCCTATATTTAGTATGTGACTTGAGGTGCTCGGAAAGTGCATTAAGCCGCAAGCTAAGATAATAGGCCTATAGAATTTCTAGTGGGTAATCTTGTCGCTTTGTAGGCCATTCATATGACCTATATCATATATTAAACTCCTTTGCAGGGGGATGAGGCTAATAACGGCCCTCTGGCTCGATCTCCCAGAAAAACACATATTTCCTATCCTTCCATTTGGTTAATGAAGACATCCGATGCGAGCCACGTCTGGGAATCACCCCCCTCTGGGACTGTTTTCAAGACAGTTTCGAACATTTCGAAACAAACTCAAAAGAAATTATGTATAATTGGCTGAAAATGATCTTAGTGAATAATAGGAGAAATGTTAGCGCTGCTCTAAAAGACAGGGCTGTTGGATAGGGGTGCGCGCCGCTTATTATAAGAGGTCACGCTACCAGTGGTGTGCGGTGCGGAGCGTCCAACGTGCGTGATACGCGGGCACCATCACATGGCATCAGTCTTCACTCACTTGCACCTGAATGGCAGCTCAACGCCAGTCCTGTCCTCGGGAGTAAAATAAATGAACCGCGGCCAGTGGCCGGACGCGGTGATTCAGCGCATACTCACGCACAGCGGGGAGAGGAGAAGGATGCGTCACATCAACTGTTGATGGAATGGAATTTGCATCGCGCCATATGGATTCTCTCGACAATGCAGAGGCACCCGACGATAAAACACACAGCAAATAATCGGCTGGATTGTTACTGGCGTTTGTACAATGCACGCTAAATGCGGGATATGGATTGACTTTTTTTCGTCACGAAGTTACCGATCTCCCCGCAAATATCCGGCGTATGCTGATTGTTTCAACCCGCACATACAGCGTGAGTAGCCTATGAGAACAATGATAAGTTTTAAACGGAGCAGACAACCTAGTCGTGTCATGTCTTCTTTCTAATAGGACCATCACTTTATTACAGGCACGACATAAACAATGAGCACTGGTCATGTCATTTGATGGTTATGAAAACGCTTCGATCAGGCAATACACCACAATGTCGAGTTTATTACGATTTTTTTGTACATGCGTGTTTGCACGTACATAGCCTACACTACACGTTAATTTGAATAGGCGACTGTTATTCTCAAAACATTAAAACGATAAAAATGACTAGGCTACAATAAAAAATATTCCAAATTAAAGCTGAGTGGAGGTAAAACCACTTTTCCTTCTCCATTCCCCAGTGCTGCTGATGAAATCGGTAAGAGGACAACGAATTGCTGAAATAAAGGATATTTGGCATCCTATGAAGTGGGTACAGGATCACTCTAATATCCAGTTGTTTCCCTGAGGGAAAAAGTACCATAACCACCCTGGCAGAGGACATTCAATCACACAAACAAAGATCACCAGAAAATGTCCTGACAGACAGGGATTTGCCTCCCAACATCTGATGCTTCCTCGTCCATCTAAAGATAGAGATATACATCATGAGAATGGCTTGCATGGATGGAGCTGAACACCCTCAGAGATTGACTGTTATCTAATTCCCCCAACATGCTGTTGTTCGACACAACGCCCTGAAAGCGTCACATGTGCAGGGGATGGACGTGATGAACTACACCACCGCAGACAACGGCTTCCTAGAGGAGGCGCCGTCCAGCCGGGTCCTGACCGGCTGCTTCCTCTCGCTGCTCATCCTCACCACGCTGCTGGGGAACACGCTTGTCTGCGCCGCTGTCACCAAGTTCCGCCACCTGCGCTCCAAGGTCACCAACTTCTTTGTGATCTCGCTGGCCGTGTCCGACCTGCTGGTGGCCATCCTGGTGATGCCGTGGAAGGCGGTGACGGAGATCGCTGGGTTTTGGCCCTTTGGCGCCTTCTGCGACACCTGGGTGGCGTTCGACATCATGTGCTCCACCGCGTCCATCTTGAACCTGTGCGTGATCAGCGTGGACCGCTACTGGGCCATCTCCAGCCCCTTCCGCTACGAGCGCAAGATGACGCCCCGAGTGGCCTTTGTGATGATCAGCGTGGCGTGGACGCTCTCTGTCCTCATCTCCTTCATTCCTGTGCAGCTCAACTGGCACAAGGCCCACACTAAAACCCCGCAATCTTTTAGAGGTCCCTCAGCCTCCATGGCGTCCAACACCACGACGGGAGACTACCGCAGCCCAGAGAATTGCGACTCCAGCCTGAACAGGACGTATGCCATCTCCACCTCCCTCATTAGCTTCTACATCCCCGTAGCAATCATGGTGGCTACTTACACCCAGATCTACCGCATCGCGCACCGGCAGATCAGAAGGATCTCCGCCCTGGAGCGCGCGGCCGAGAGTGCCAAGAACAGACACGGCAGCATGGTGGAGGGCGCCAGTATCGCAGAGTCCGAGAGCTCCTTCAAGATGACCTTCAAGCGGGAGACCAAGGTCCTGAAGACGCTGTCGGTGATCATGGGGGTGTT
>OMKP01080554.1:0-20088 GCA_900302375.1 Bathygadus melanobranchus
CAGCAGATATCGCAGTAGTATTATTAACACCACAGCAGATATCACAGTAGTATTATTAACACCACAGCAGATATCACAGTAGTACTATTAAAACCACAGCAGATATCACAGTAGTGCTATTACAAACATATCAGATATCACAGTAGTGCTATTAAAAACACCAGATATCACAGTAGTACTGTTACAAACACACAAGATATCACAGTAGTACTATTAAAAACACGCCAGATGTCACAGTAGTATTATTAAAACCACACCAGATACTGCAGTAATACTATTAAAACACCATGATATCACAGTAGTACTATTACAAACACACCAGATACCACAGTAGTACTATTAAAACCACATCAGATCATCGGACATCAATCCAATAATATGATAAACTTCTAGGTCTGTGAAAGTTGAACATTTTATTGTACATGGAAACTTGAGTCAAAGTGCAAGTCCTGTTGTAGATGACAGGAGCTGTAGCTTTATAACATCTACCCTTTCAGCATAACATCGAGCAGACTCTTATAGCTATTCTTCTTCACCTGTTTTTTGTCTGCTTTGACTGTTCTCAGCCTCACAAGTCGCTTTGGATAGAATCGTCTGCTAAATGTAAATGTCCACGTTCCTATCCCCGTTGACTTATAAGGATTCCCATGAGGCAAATACGTAAAATACTAAAGGTTATATACCAGGCCATGCCGGTAGAGCAGTATGCTGGTAGAAAAGTGGGTTGCTGGTTCCATCCTCTGCCATTGTGTCCCTGGGCAAGGTGCTAAACCCTCACAGCTCCTTACAAGCCTGCTGTTGTGTCAATGCAGTACATGTTGTGTGTAATATGAGGCAGAATTTACAAAAGGCTTTGGGCACAGTGCTTAGAAAAGCCCTTTTACAGGGAAAGGGAAAAACTATTTAGAAAACCTTGAGAAGGAACACAGAAGAGGGATCCCTCCTTCCAGGGACGCCTAGGAGTGCAATTGTTGCCATGTGGACAGACATGATAGAATAATAGCAAAATAACATTTTAAATCTAGAAAATAAACAGACTTGCTTCAGAGTGAAATACAGGAAATTGAGGCGAGGTGTGTACATCCTGAATAAATATATACAAAAGATAATTAATGTGATTGTATGCACTGAGGTTGACTGAGACCAGTTGTAAACTGTCTTTCTGTTTCCCCTTCTCTCCTCCATAATGACACATTGGTGTTTCCTTCTCACACTGCGCCAGACCTCCGTCTCTCTCTCACACATGTTCTCTCCTCTTATCCCGCCTCTCTTTCCGTCTCTCTCTCTCTCTCTGTCTCTCTCTCTCTGTCTGTCTCTCTGTCTGTCTCTCCCATTGCTCCATCACTAAACAGATTGCCTTCCCTTCACTTTGTGGCTGAAGATCCAAGTCCTTACTTTTAAGGGTTCCAAATGTGTGTAACCCTTGCCTGATTCCGATTGACGCACTCTAAATAATATCCTATAGTAATATTATTTCATAGTATCCTTTTATAATGTCTTGTTAACACTGACTGAGCGATCCATGTCCACATTATTTTGTATTATTCAACATCGGACAGTACAAGAAAGAAAATCGAATGATGATAACGATTTAAAATATTTCACGATTTGCCCATATTTTTAGCTCTGCATGCCTGTGCTTGGCCCAGGCTGTGGGACCAGCTGGGGGTAGTCACTGAGCATAAATCAGCTGTGTTCGGAGCCGTACTCTACCCCAAGAGCGTCTAGCAGCACTGCAGAGCTGGGACCGGCCTCGGGGTCAGGACAAGGTCAAGCGTTATTTAATTTCGATTGAAGTGGGCATTTTCTTTTCATTAATTATTTTCACAGGTTTCTGCGCAAAACACGTCACGTTTGTTTAATTCAACACCGAAAAGAGTTGGGTTTTTTTTCGTATTCATTTCGGGAGATGGCCACCCGAAGTATATTCTACCACAGTATTTTGCAACATGTTATATTCTGCCTAGAAAACATTTCCTGGCAGAGGAGGAACAGGCTTCAAACGTTAGCTGCTTGTGTTGTGTTTTATTGGTTAATGAGTATAAATCGTAGAAGCACACATTAAAATGTACTTGTGTTAAACGTGCAAATTAATGAGTACGATAGAAACCGTTGGTCTTTCAAGGCCTTTAATGACGTGAACCCAAGCGAGGAGAGAGAATAATGTGTGTTGCAGCTGGTCTGTCCTCGCCCGGGCGTGCCAGCATTTCTGGGCAACGGAAGCGGCGTGAAATCTGTAAGAACAACGCTTTGGTTGAAAAGCCAGCCTGCGTTATGCTAACTAGCTCCGACAGACCTGTTTGCTTTTGTAGCTGATTAACGTGCTCGGGATAACCCCAGAGTTTATACTTCAACAAAATACTTCCGAAATCTGTTAAGGGCCCTGTTTTCCACACCCCTCGTCCTCTCCTTAATTAAGATGGCCGTGGCCGACCGTAAGACCCCTGGCTGGACCGCTACCTGGGGGAAAGACAGACAGACCGTGGGCTTCTTGTCATAACTACTCCTTTCACACATGCACCATTTCCTTTTTTGTGTGAAGGGTCACCATTTTAAATACAGACTAGAAACAAACGTACGACTTCTCGGGAAAATGTTTGAAGAATACAGACCAACTGTCAATTCAGTTGACCGCTCCACCCCCCTCAACCCTACACTGTAAATCTAGCATAATTAAAGCCAATAATGAATGAATCTATGTTGCAGTTGAACTAAGCTGGCACGTTTATTAATACGCGTATTAAGCAGTGTTAATGATGTGTTTGGGCCTATTGTTGCTGACTTTGGGTGTTTGAGTCACCCTGGGACTTTTCTCAGAGCTGTTGGCTCTCGATTTGAGAGTTAAACAAATCATAACAAGACATTTCTCTGGTCTGATTGCTGTAGCCAACGCTGATTGTTCCAGATGTGAGCTTTCAAACAATGTTAGCACATGCATGCTCGCACATGCACACACACACACACACACACACACACCACACACACACACACACACACACAGTGCATACACACATGCACCACTGGACACATTGCATGCACATATACACACTCACATACATCATGTGCATACACAACAAAAACAAATATCACACACACACACACACTCACACACACTCCCTGACAGATTCACATATATGTTTTGAAGACGGACCAGTAGAATTCTGCACATGCCTGACCTTCAATTGTCCCCATTTGTGCTTCTGGACAATGTCTTCTGCACCTCAAATTCACAGAGCCTAAATATGTATCTCTTTAAATTAAGTTTTCTTTAAGTTAAAAACACTTTATACGCAGGCTATATGAAAGAAATATGTACAAAAGTACAATGTGTATTTGAATGGTATGGCTGCGCTCCCTTTAGGTATCGTGTCATCACTGCAGCTGTGTGACACCAGATGTGTGGCTGAGGTGACGAGATTGAAACAAGGCGACATATTTGCGGTATTCTTTTGAAGTGCAAATGTTGATGTCGCTGTGTAAACATTCGTTTTGGAAACGGTCGTAATGTGAGTCGCCATCGCTCCCTTGAAAACCGCTCTATAAACCGCATGAATATTTGATACACGGACTGAATTGTTAATAGTCATGGAAATGCGTGTTGGCACGACGTTATGCCTTTCCGATTCCAAAGTTGTGGGAACGGTAGAATTCTAAATACTTGTAGCGTGTAAAGGCATGATTTGACCGTTTTATGCCGTATCCAACTGTACATAATTTTTCTTGGCCCGGTTTCTCGACCTGGCACAAACAACGGAATTCAAATCCTGACCTCAGTGCGATGGAAACAAGCATGTCAAATCGTCAGCTTTATACCAACGCACGCTTTCACAAACTTGTTCTTTCTCAACTATTACTGATGTTGGCAGCTGTAAAAAAAAAGAAACACCAAAAAAAACCGAAAACACGAACTGGTGCCATTGAGGGAACAAGAGACCCTGAAATTGACTGTCAGGTCATTCGCTAGCATATATTATATAGATTTAGGAAATCATAGTGATTCAGTTTTACACAGAGGTGAGAAGTAACGAAGTACAAATACTTTGTTACTGTACTTAAGTAGTTTTCAGGTATTTGTACTTGAGTATTTATTTTTCTGACAACTTTTTACTTTTACTCCCTACATTTGAACACACATCTGTGCTTTCTACTCCTCACATTTTAAAACAGGCTCAGTTCTTTGGTTTTAATCCATTTGAGGGGAATTATCGATTATTTATATTTTACACCATTGCGCGCCACCTTCCCGACATCAAGACTGATTTCAACCTAAATGGACGGGACAGTAACACATAGAAAAGAAAATTCCTTGATGTATTCATCGGTGCATATCACGCACGACAGATATAACAACGTCCTGCCAGGCCTGCCCAGCTGACACCATGGATGTCCTGAAATATTTCCCAGCAGTGGGCAATTTGTCACTGAAGCTCAACACACCGCTAGCTGCCTCAGCTGCCTGTGAGAGGCTTTTTAGCACTGCAGGACTGGATTTTGATTCATGTCTTGATTCAAATTACTTTGAGAACCAGCTTCTGTTGAGGCTGAACAAAAGATTTTGGTCATCCCGTAGAGATGAGGGAGTTTCTAACAAGAGATAAACATTCTTAAATGCTTACCTGAAGTGTGTTCTTGTGTTGATCATGTTTCGAGTTCTGCTGCTGACATTGAAAGCTGATTTGCCCATTGGAGCAAACCTAATGTTTATCATTGTCAGTAAATTGTTTTTTATTTTATTTGACCTGAATGATTTAAGTTTAATAGTCGTCAAATGATATTAATATGAGGTCAGGGGTTCAGTTAGCTTTGCACAAAAACAGCCGGTAGAAATGGGCTACATTTTACTTTTATACTTGTTATGCTTAGTACATTTCTGTGCTTTTTCTTTGAATCTTTACTTATCTGTACTCCTACTTGAGTAAAGAATGTGTACTTTTGCTCCATAGTAGTAGGCCTTTTGGATGAAAAGGTGGCATAAATACATTGTCTGTGTTTCATCTGTTCGGTCAAAATAAATGAAATCATATTTCACTCCTTTAATGCTTTAAATGTAGGAGTATTCCTCAGATATAAGATGAGACTTTATTAATCCTGTGAAGTGTTAAGTTATCTTCACACGTAACAGACACACAAGATAAAGCAGCCCTTTTGTTATTCCCGTCTACCTTCGGAGGCCCCAACACTTCCAATAAAGCATTTAATATTCAAAGCGTCATTCACAGATGCCACGATGTGGAAAGCCTGGATTTGCGTTCAGAATACACATTGATTTATACCACCTGGGCTCAGAGGAGCATTCCACATCTGCCGTCCACGCATCGGATACATAATTGGAATCATGTGGGAGCGAGAGCCGCAAAGTCAAAGGCCAGGGAAGGAACACATTTGCGTACGCATGGAAACCAAAAGGTGTCAATAGGAAAGTGTTCCTTAGACAATTAGACAGACGAGACCACGGGGGAACGGCTTGCATCCGAATGACGGGGGGAGGGGGAGGGATTTACGGAACACGGTTTTTATTGGGTTTGTCGGTCAACTTTACGATGTGGTACTCCAAAGAGACGTTGGCAATGGCGATGTCACACGGCACATGGGCGAAACATGATGCACGTCGTTAGTCGTGAATGGACCCATGTCTTTACAACGTTGAAACAAGGACGTGACCTGAGGTGAAGTTTGCGTTTCCTTTTCCACTTTAATTCGGGGGGAAAAAAATGGCTAGCCGTGATTTAGTTGTTGTTCATGCGCCGAAATATTGAGTTGTAGCGCTGTAAATCATAAATGAACGTAAATATAGGCTACCGTACGCCAGGCTCATAAAAACTTTATCACATTGCCACGTCTCGCATGAGAAACACAACAATGTCTCGCCAAAATGACAAATCATTTCATGATTGACTACTAAACAATGACCAGGAAAACATTCCTACTAGCATAATTGCTAACATCCAAATCCAAATGACCCATCTCATAAATTATCGGATGGGATGGGTCATTTGGATCCAAACCCGATAGACAGAACCCCAATGCTCGGCTACTAATAATCCAGTTAAAATAATGTTTCATAAAAGGAAAAGGTAAAACTAAATATGTACGATAAGCCATACAAGTGCAGACTTTATTCGTGCTCGACGCGCATCGTGGCCTCCATCGTCTTGGCCTGGGCTGTCTTTCTGCACATTTCCTTCAGTAGTAACACGGCTTCTCTGTGAACCTGCTGGTCGTGCGAGACGCTGCCTGTTGAGACAAAACAGAATAGGAAGAGAGAAAATCACTTCAAGCCTGAAGTGGTCAGGGGAGAAGTGGTGAAGTTTCATTTGAGGAAACCATCACACTCACACTATTAAGGGAGTGATGCTTCACGCTGGTGTTGTGGAAATAAACGGTTTCCGTGAAAAACGGACCGTTGGAGAACACAAATCTGGGACATAAATTGTGCAACTTCTTGCGGGAACTGATTTTGAAGATTGTGATTTGTTTTCACAAACCATACTCTCTAGGCAAGCGTGGTCGGTCCCCTTTAATGGTGTTGATGTGGTGTTCTTAGTTCATTATTTTGTTGTTACTTGTTGTTACTTAACATAGACATAATATCTGTTTGTCACTGAATTCCTTCAGTTACATTATAATACATTTCTAACACATTCATTTCATATTATTTAGTGTTCATGTAATTTACTGTAATCGTGAAGTTCGTAGTGAACGAGTGAATGAACCCACACCCTTTTCTCTGTGGATGTGTGTGGTTGCTTGCGGTGGTTTGGTTCTGACATCTCTGCACACGATCAGCCTCTTGAGGGTTTGCTCCAACTTTCTCACGGCAGTTTGGATTCCTAGGAATACCAAGGAAGTGTACCAAGGAAGTGTACCAAGGAAGTGTGTCAGCCAGTTTGTGTTCAGAACTTTTAATTACAGACAGCCAACCGTATGAGTAATATCTCACCGGTAGCCTCCACCACATCCGCAGTTCTGCTGTTCACATCCATTAAAATGTCGTAGACTTTTTCGGAAATAGCAACGGAATTTCCGTTGTTTTCCATTTTCTTGCCGTTCTCGGTGGCGTCGCGCTTGACCTCCACGTTGTGAAGGTCTTCTGGCTAAAATCAGTTGATGGAAACAAAAGCAGCCTGCATGATGCAAACTGAATCTTCTGGGTTCGAACCCCAGTGTCCACATCCTTGAGCAAGATGCTGCTAAATGGGAAAAGCAAAAGACATCCATACCTGTGTGACAAAGAAATATTCTGCCGGTCGGGTGGTTTCATCTCCACTGTCTCTGACCCAGTCTCCCATGTCGTTCTTAACCCTCTCCTTGACCTTGGCCGGAGAAGTGCTTGGGTTCTTGGGAACATCTTGACTTCCTCTCTCTTGTAGAGAGCCACAGGGTTGCTCTGTTAGCCATGGGCTTTTTAGTACTTTTCCTTTATTTCTAACCTACAAAACCAAAAACGTCAGACATTCATTTTAAATATTTCACTGAAATCAGTTGAAATCAGCATTTTAGAGAGACAGTATTTGTAAGTAATTTCGAGAAGACAGTCATCCAGTATGACAATAATAAATAACCAGTAACGTCAACACTAGAAGACAGGCTTCTCTAAATGACTCGGAGCACCGACCTTGTGTTTTAAACTGTCAGGCAGCGTCACAGCAGGCTTTTTGACCTCCGGTTCGTTAGTGCGTTTTACTTGAACACCCCGTCTCACGCTGAGCAGGTACGTCAGCAGAGGTGGGTCGCCTGTGATGAGGTCACAAAAGGAAATGTAGTGTTTCTGTGGTCAAATACATGTATTTAATATAAAGCATAGCATCACTTGCAAGGAAAACAGAAAGACTTCCAGTTACGTTAGTCATTTAGCAGATGCTTTTAGTGGTACTTCAAAGCTACAGAAGATACCACGCTTTCTAAATTCCTTAAGAGTTGGCTTACAGCTCAACAAAGGGCATATTCTAGACTATAGAGCTTGTACCACTTCTCTGAGTAGTGAGAGGGTTGTTGTGGATCACCAGCTCTGTAAGGTTGGGAAACAGAGCAGCGGCCAGCAGGGCCTCTTCCTCTGCAATCTAGTGACAAGACACACACACACACACACACACTAATGACACATTACCTCACTTGCACACATTGTACGCAATACCTGCCAATGGGGACATCGTCTAAACTGACCTTGTTGTGAGCCAAGCTGAGGAATTGAAGCTGCGGTAATGGTAGACTGGACTCCACCACACCAACGCTAGGCTTTAAGTGAGACGTTTTTATTTAATGAATATATATTCAAGTCATTTAAAGGTTAAACATCAATTAACAAATTGTACCTGTGATATTCCCATGAAATTATCTTGATTCGACCCAGTCTGGGCTGGTTTGAAAAACAAAATCAGAAAAGTATTTATTTTGTATTAAGTAGGAAATACAAGTATGACAACAATACATGTGTGACGTTCACAATACAACTTCATAACACACAAAAAAAACATCTTAGTCTTTCAGTTTGCTGTTGGTTGAACTGACCTACATCTCCACCGGGCAGCATAAGGGGTATCTCAGAGATGTCGTTACCCTGTAGGTTTAAATGCTGCAGCCTGTGTATGAACACAAACAACACAACAGTTTTATTTTATCAAAGCAAAGCTATCACATGTTAATGTTATCAGTAACGGACAACCTGGAAACCCCCTGACCGTGTTAAGTTAGCGAGGCTGTGGAAGACGTCGGACGAGAGCCTGTTGTCGTCCAGTGTTAGCACCTCCAGCGCGACAAACCGGGGCTTCTCCTTGTCGGTTGGCCTACGACGCAGAAACGACAAGCAAAGAGTCTGAAATGACACGTTTTAGAATAGGTCTACTAAATGAGATCGAGATTACTTTATTAACCCCAGGGGGGGAAATTGTTTCTGTTGCAATTTAAACAATTTAATAAAATAAAAAATTATGTAATAATTTAAAACAGTTAAATGTATAAAAACTATACTACTTTTTTTTGTCATTTAGCGGATGCTTTTTCTTTAATCCAAAATTACATACTTAAAGAGCAGGTAGGGGTTAGGGCATCTTGCTCAAGGACGTGGGCTATCAAACCCGGTACCTTTTGGCTGAAAGTGGAACACCTTAGCCTAAACACTACCCTAATCCTGACCCCATAGGATGCAAAAGAACAAAGTTTCTAAGTTTGATATTATACTATCACTTGCAGTCAGACAGACAGTTATGGCCATCTTGACTTTTCCAAAAACCTTGGTCATTGTGCGTGTGTTGGGTGTCTCCCTCGGCTTCTCCTGACCACTCAGACACGCATACCCCACCAATCCTGAGAGAGATGTGCGCCCCTCATTCTCTGGCATTTGCCAAAGATCCACTCGGCTTTGTTTATTTAAACACATAACGCTGTAATCTTCCGCTTTCTGTCAAGGGGTTTTGCTTGTGTTTGTTTTTGTCTTGATCTGTCTTTATTGTGATATCTCAGAAGGGATTTGGAATGTTTTATGATTCCAAAATTCCCCACCAAACAGGGTTAATGCAACCTTACATGCAAAAATGATAACTGCAAACATATTGCACGTTCACGGTCTGGGCTTGGAGTAGGCCTTTGGTTTTATAAAGGGAATCGCAGTTTGGGGAGTTGGCGATACAGACATGGAGATAGAGAAGGCTATTCCAGTTATTAGTACACCCCCTGGTGGCTGATTTGAGAACAGCTTGACAACTGCTTCTTTGGGCATTCGGGTGTTACATTTTGAAATGGCAGAGCCTCGGTACCCATGGTTTTACACAAATGAAAGATACCCACTGTTCATTTTACAAGGCTCACCTGTGTTTACTCTCCTACACCCTCCTGCTGTGACCATGAACTTGTGAAATTATTTTTACGAGAACAGACGAGCTGCTCGAGAGAAGAGATCAGAGGTCATTTTCTCACACTGCCTGCTAACTACAACCGCTAGTACCACCACATAAAGTTAAAGAATATTTCAAAACATAACGTGATCCCAAAAAGTATTATTTTATTAATGAATATTTATTTACGTTGGTAGGGTGGGGTGACGGTTGGAACCGGCCATGTTGGGAGGAAGTTGGTGCAGTCTGTTTCCTGTCAGACAGAGGACTTTCAGGCCTGCGAGATGTCCAATACAAACAATGTCGGCCTCAGATAGGTTGTTGAAGGACAAATCCAAGACCTGGGAAGAACCACAGGAAGTCACTTTCAACACTTTTAACAAAGACCTTGAGTAGTTCATTGAGTTCTCTTGATTTATCCGTGTGTGGCCTCTGTGGTTGTAAAATTCTTTTTAGTCAATAAGTAGACATTTTCATCCAAAGCAACTTCCAGGTACGGACATTTGGGTTTGAACCCAGGGCACTTCGGCAGGGGGGCCATCCATCTTACCTCCAGGTGTGGAAAGTCTTCAGGGTTGAACTTCATGTCGCAGCATCCATTTAAAGATAGATCAAGCTCTCTTAAGAGGTGGAAACTCCTGAAAGACTCTGTGAATATAAATAAATATCAATATTCAGGAAAAACGACCCAACACAGGTTTTAGTTGTTTGTAGCGATACCTCACCAATAGAAAGAGAGTTGTCCGAAGCGTTGATATACACAATATTGTCAAACTCCTTCAATTCTTCATTCTTGACCTTTACATGCAGGAGAACAAAACGGTTTTAAATACTAATCTATGGCACACAAATCCAAAGTAAAAAATGAAATGAGAGGGGAAAATTCTCACCAAAGTCAGTCTCTGCTCACTGATGTCTACTGAGCACAGGTCCGATGGGTTTTCCACACAGTGTAACCGAATCTAAACGGTATATCTAGTCATTGAGCTCACTCCACTTTTATATAACAGCAACTTTTAGTGAATTCAGATACATTTACATTTACATTTAGAGCATTTGGCAGACGCTTTTATCCAAAGCGACATACAAAAAGTAACACACTTGTCGAAATTCAGATAGGGCGGCAGTCTGGTAACCGGAAGATTGTTGGTTCGATCCCCAACTCCTAGCTACGTGTCGAGGTGTCCCTGAGCAAGACACCTAACCCTAACTGCTCCCGACGAGCTGACTGTTGCATGGTTGACACCGGCGTCGGTGTATGAATGGGTGTATGAATGGTGTATGAATGGGTGTATGTGAGGCAAATGTAAAGCGCTTTGGATAAAAGCAACGTCTTGCTCTAGGATGCTTACGGGTTAGCCTGTGGACATTGGGGTGATTGAACCTCAGTACCTTTCGGTTGGGAGTCAAACACCCTAACCACGGACTACACTATCCTATCTACACAATCTGCCATTCAGTATCCATCACACATGACATGAATGCCTTGTTTACCAGAAAGGAGCCATCTAGAGCGCTGCCAGTAGCTGGTGTAGCACAGTCAGACCCTGTAGAGTGGTCCGGCCTGTTTGCCTTGGTCCTCCTAATGTCTCTGCGTCTCTGCTCCATTGTCTGCTCTGCTCTGTGGGCAACAAGCCAATGACCTGCACCTGAAAACAGAAATACAATATTTTGTACAAAGTAATTTAGATAGAAAAAATATGTTGTTTTTCTCCATTTGACATATTCAATTAAGCTAAAATAATAAATCACATTCATTTTAAATGTTCTCCATTTCAGATATTTATATAAAAAAGGTTAGTTTTAAAAAAAGGCTCAGGTTGCATTAAAGTGATGATATGCATTACATTACATTGTTGGAATACACATGGTATAGTTGTTCTCAAACCGACCGTACAATATATTAGCCACTGACAGAAAGTCCTCTGCAGAGAACACATGGAGGAGGAGAACATTTGTGAACCGAGGGAGTTAAGCCTAGACTTTAATGAAGACCATGACAAGATGGAGAGGTCAGTCCAGTCCAGTCCAGCACAATCCACAATGACGTTGAAGATGGATTGTAAAACCACATTCTTGATTTCCCCTGATTTGATGCGTCTCCAAGTCCAACAGCACCTCGGGTCCAAACACAGGAAGAAGGATCGGGGGGGAGGGAAGGACGTGTATGGATTCTGGGGGGGTTTTATGGGCTATGGCAGGAGTACCAATGGAATGCCTCGACGGGGTGATCAATACTGGCTGAGATTGGAATGTTATGCAGATCCTCCACAGACTAGGAGACACAAAACAGCTCTCTAGGAAATGAACTGAACCAAGGTGATGAGTCTTGAGACTTGAAGTCTCAAGACTCATCACAAGACTCTAAGTCACATGGGTAAGAACAAGTGCCTGCTAAGTGAAATGGAAATGTGTTTGAGCAGCCAGTGAAAGGCAGTTTTTCAGGAAAGGGGTATCCTTTCCTGTTTTTGACCGGGCTGACCACCAGGAGAAGAGATGGGGGAGGAGCAGACTGACTACCATACCAGAAGTTTGGAAAATCTGAATGATCCAGAGGGTCATCGGATTATCTCCATACCGTGAGATGGGCCTCAGCCAACTGGCAGTCAAATCTTCTAACTTCTCACCCAGCACACAGAACTACACTAAAACATTGTAGTAGTCTGACTCATCGTACACAATGTCAGCCTCCCCCTCCTCATCTCCCTTCCTCTGGACTAACTAGGCCAGCGAGCGGGAATTTCTCTGTTTCTATACAATATGATGCAGTTCCTAGTAAAACAGGACATACGTGTGTGATTAAATGTAGGGGGAATGACAGAGGTTTGTTATTGATCCTTCGGGGGGTTGGGAGGGAGGTGGGGGACTATGAGTATGCTCCAACACAGTGTAATCAATGTTATTATTGATTTGTGATTATTGCTCACAACGGCATGGCTTGCCTACATACTTCAGTTAGTCTGTTACAAAAACGTGTGTTTTAGGGGAAAATTAGCTGACGAGGTAGTCCTACATTCAACACAAAGGTAGTAAAGAGGTTGATACTTAGCCACTTGATTATGACATGACACTATCAAAAGCAAAAGTACTTATTCTACATCCCATCTTTGTGTGTTGGCTTATTTCACAATTAATGTGTCAAGCTAAAAACACACTGGAATCTTGTTGGCAGTATGAAACACAGTTTGAGTCAGAATACAATTACTCAAGTACAAGTACAAATTGCTCAAATGACTACGCCTGACCTCTGTTGCCACCTGATACTTGAAGTCCAACTACGGCTTGAAGTCCAACTACGTTCAAAGCCAACAAAAATACTGCTCCATGAACCTCACATTCAAACATGATTGTATTATTTGACCCGCAAGGTTTTGGAAAGCAGCCTGTGGTTGCTGGCCTGCAGCCCTCTCTCACTCCCGTTTATCTGCGTTGCCAAGTTGGCCTATTTATAAGTATTTATTGTTTCCCATAACTTTGACTAGTTTCCTGACTTAAAGCTTAACGCTGCTCTAGCTATTCATTCTTTGTATATGATGAATGGCATTCTATAATATAAACTTTTTTCTGTAAAAATGTATTTTCTCACGTACTGGCTACATTACAATGTCGACCTGGATCAACCTACCGTCTTCACTGTGATGGAAGAATGCTCGGACGGGGAAGCAGTTTGACAGATGGCATTCCCCATCTCCTAGCTTGTAAAGTGCCCCAGCAGACATATCCAGCATTACTTGGGCTAAAGTCAAAGCCCTAAATGCACATGATTGCCTCTCCCAGCATGAAGCTGAAATTAAAGGTTTGCAGCACAGCTTCTCATGGCAGTCCTCACTGCACACTGGACAGTGCATGTTATCCCACGGTATCCTAGCAACGCGTACACCTGATCCTCCCGGCCATCGGGTGGCGACATTGCGCTTCCGCTTGCGTTGCGCTATCACTGACAACACCGGCGAATTAATTATAAAACAATAACAACGTAGAACACCTCTTTCCAAACGACTTCCATTTAACCAAACGCTAATATGTCAAGAATTCGCAGGACGGGTCAGTTACGGCAATTACCGACCGTTCGTGCCTCACATATACTGTTTGTCTTCTAATGACACATCGGGTTAATAAAGTGGCGGTTTGTTTTGAGCCACACGACGACTTCAGACGTCCCCAAACGGACCGCAGTTCATCATAATTTACTTTGATTGCTGTCACAATGGACGTGGTTCACTTCAACAGTAAATGCACATGTACGTACATTTTCATATTGTTTGTGTGTTATTGTTAATAGCTATTAGGTGTTTTAAATCGCGACCATTTCCACGGGAGGAACATGAGTTAAGCAATCAAGTGTCTTCTGCGTCCCGCTTCTGCGCCGGTGGGAGGCTGTTAGTTGGACCTGCAAACAAACAAATGAATGATTGCAGAATGGACTTGCGACAGCAGTGGGGACAATAACAAAAAAACACCAACGACAACGAAAGGCTTTACATGCATCTTTGAAACATTTTTGTCCGTCCATCATGGGGAATGCGCCGTCAAAAAGCAGAACTGCTGAACTTGTCAAGACAACTTTGTTCAAAATGGACCCAGATGGCACAACGTACAGAATCCCTTCCCTGGTTTACCTGCGGGAGAGGCGCACGTACCTGGCCTTTGCGGAGAAGAGGAGTTCTTCTTCGGACAGCGATGCGAAAAGTCTCGTGATGAGAAGAGGGACCATTACAAAAGACGGCTGTGTACAGGTATGTTGACACCCTGCTATGCGTTTATAACTCGGATCTGTAGTTCTAAACGTAATAAGTTAGATAATGATGCTGTATGAAGTGTTATTTGTTTATATATATTATATCGCTATACATTCAGAAGAATTTTTTGTAACTCGCCTTGCACCAACATAACCAGACAAATTCCTTGGGTAAACCTACTCGATAAATCACATTTTGATTCATTGACATAATAATGGAAACAAACCATCTTAGCAATAATGCTGTTACCTTCCCCAGTGGTCCCCGTGTGAGGAGCTGTCTACAGCCCAGCTCCCAGGCCACCGCACCATGAACCCCTGCCCCGTGTACGACCGCAACACCCAGACCCTCTTCCTTTTCTTCATCTGCGTCTGGGGCCACGTCACGGAGCACCACCAGATCGTGACGGGCCACAACGCGGCACGGCTGTGCTGCGCCACTAGCCGTGACCACGGGGCCACGTGGAGCGACGCGGAGGACCTGACGGAGAGCGTGGTCGGTAAGAATCTGTCCCACTGGGCCACGTTCGCCGTGGGGCCCGGCCACGGCGTCCAGCTGGAGACCGGGCGCCTGGTGGTACCGGCATACGCGTACTACGAGACCGTGAAGTGCTGCCTGTTCCCCATCCCGTTCACGGTGGTGCCGCGGGCGCTCTCCATCTACAGCGATGACGCGGGGCGCACGTGGCACGTCGGCAAGCTGCTGGACGCGGCGTCGTGCGAGTGCGAAATGGCGGAGGTGATCGACGGCAAGGGTGGTAGTCACCTGTACTGCAACGCCCGGAGCAGTCGCTCGTGCCGGGTGGAGGCGCTGAGCCAGGACCGAGGCGAACACTTCAAGAAGCCCCACAAGGCGACGAGGCTTGTCGAACCCCACAACGGTTGCCAAGGCAGCGTCATCGGCTTTCCCGCCCCCAAGCTCCGACCGGGCGAGCGATCAAAGGGTGCGGACACGTGTACCTGGCTAGCGTTCAGCCATCCCACCAATAGGTTCAGTAGGCAGGACTTGGGCCTGTATTTGAACCGCGCGCCCCTGTGCCGGTCTGGCTGGGATCCACCGATGGTGATCAACCGTGGGCCTAGCGGCTACTCGGACCTGGCCTACAACCAGGACGACCGGCGCTTCTCCTGTCTACTGGAGTGTGGGGATCAAAGTGAACTGGAGCAGATCGCCTTCGTGTCTTTCACGCTCAAAGACATCGGGCAGGCGTCTGACGGCAGTGAGATTTGAATTCGTAATGAATTCTCCATAAAGTTGCCCATAGATAGATGTATGACTAGATGTATACAAATGAACTAATTCATTTAGATAATTGTTATCTTAAGTGTTATTCCTGAATGATTTAAAATGGTGGCGCTTCGTGCGTTGGAATCAAAGCATTCCTTACTCTGGGATAGATCTGCTTCGAAAATACGTTGCACATGCACGTACATATACGTCCTGCATTATACATTCTGCACTTGAAATGTGAAAGCAGTACTTTGGTGGGTTACTTGGGTTACTAAAGTGAAGTGAGTTAAAAAAGAGGAAGTGAGAATCATATCCTGTATCATGTCATGAAAGGTCATATCCTGTATTGCACAAAAATGTACTTGGAGGCGACCGGAGACAGATGGACTGTGAGTGGTGAATGGAAGCAGAATTAGAGGTTACATGCACATGATACCACCAGCACGATTATGTTAGCAAAATATGAAATATGCAATGCAAATATGTAACAACGGCAAAATAAAGTTATCTTGTCAACAATACTGTACTTGTGTACTGTGTTGGGAAATCTGTGGTGACATGCGTAAAATGTTATGCATTTTTAAAACATTTTGGTGATATTTCAGAAGTGCACACATCCCTGGCCGGCTGTGTAGAAACAAAGAAGCAGCCTAGTTCTGCCTTTCTGTCTGAGTGGAGGTTCCTGAGGAAGCAGCAGACGGATGTTGTTCTAGACTGAATCCCATTAGCAAAGGCACAAATAGCTTCTCACACACCCTGGCACCCATACCAAGACTGTGTTTAAGTCCCATTAGCCAGAAGTGCATGTTCCTTGTTTAGCTTAAAAAAAAAAAAGAGTTCAACTCCTTTAGATGAAGACGACAGAGTGGAATGGAAGTAGTCCAACAAGATCTCCTCTTTAAAATCATGTGATGTGATGTTGCTGGATGGTCATCATCCGTTGAAGACGGTCTAGATGTTTGCAAGTAGTAAATACGATAGTGGGTTTTTAGAGATTGGTTTCAGATCTGAGATCAAGTGTTCATAAAGAATCACATAGAAGCTAGAATCAACTACAGGGTTTGATTTCATGTCATTAAAGCCTCTGTTTAGTGGTGATTTTCTTATTTATGGTTATTTTCATATCATAGAGGACATTAAATTCATTAAAGCAGCAGTAGATAGTGGCTTGGTTGGCTAGTTGTCTTTTTGTAGCCTTTGTTATTTTCCAGATAACCCCTATTGTCATGCTTTTTTAATGCAATCTAATTGCTTCTTGCCAAATAAAATGTATAGATAGCTTGTGTTCACTTATATTTAGTAATACTATGCAGTCATTTGTACTTTTAAATACTTGGGATTGATTTATTGGTATATGTCCTAATGTGTTGTTTTTACCGATCATGCTCCCTTACTTCTGCTTGCGATCGGATTCATGGTTGCAGCCAGCCATTGGTCCTGCCCTTTACGCCCTTCGACTCGAGAGACAAATCCTCCAATTATAGCTCAAATGCTGCCTGATTGCCTGAGACTCCCTCCAGGCTCTCTTGTACAATGGAAGTGTCACAAGAGAGACTGGAACTCAAGGCTAGTATTTGGTATTCTTTGGATCTTGGTAGTATTTAGCCATTCTAGTCAATCAATTTGTTGATTTGTAGTACATTGTGACGTGCTTCGATGAGCTCATGTCAGTATGTGTGTGTGTGGTGCATATTCACGTGACACTCCTCACTGTGAAGACAAGAAACAAAAGGAGATTTGTAAAGTCATAAAAGTGCCATCTCCAATGTTGTATAACCGGTGACCTTCGACCCTTGACTCTTGGGCAGAGTCAGGTCAAGGCCAAGAGGATGGAATCAGAAGGTCTGGACCAGTCAGGGTTGCCATGACTCATGACCCTGCCATGAACTCTTGACTTCATTTACACACCATATTCTGTTTCACTTTCGATCGAGCGACACAATGCCGGCACACGCCCGAGGATTGCTACACTTTCTTCGGCACATCGTCGTCTTTTGGATTCCTTACTTGGTCGTGAACAGAACTCCCACGAGTGCTTATTGGACCTCATTTAGAATTTATTTGAAAGAGCTTTCAACAAGCTTGAGGCCAGACCGATCTGCAGAGAGAAACAGAATGTGAGGATGGTCTCTCGAGGCTACTACATTGCAGCCACGCTTTGGAGGTTTCCATCGACTCTGCCGGAAACAGCCTCGCCTTCATAAGCATAAGAATATTGCCATTTTGTGTGTTACCGTTCTGTACACTGGATTCATAATGATGGATTCACAGTGATATTTGATATTTTAGCAGATGACATGCTTCGATCCAAAGGGACAGTGATTAATGCACATAAACGTCATTAAGGAGTAGGTAAGCGGTTAGGGCATCATGCTGTAGGATGGCCTACAGGTTAGGCTGTGGACCTTGAGGGATCGAACCCAGTACCTGCAGAATGGTGCGCGATCCGCCCCTAGCCACCACACGATCCTAGTGGCTTCTGACAACACCCGCTGGCGACAAATCATTTTCTGCACATTCGCGGCCGCTGTTCCCAGGCGCATGCAGTAATCACCCTGATGTTAAACACCAAACACCCCCAGGCAGTCTCCAGCGATAATGGGCCAAGACGAGGTCTTCCACGCCCGCATGGTTCCCCATGGATCCCCTCATCACCCCATTGAAAGTCCCGTGAAAAGAGTCACCAGATGCACCAGTGATGTGTTTTGTGTGGAAGCTGTGTGTCATCTTCCGCCACATCAGAGACGTTGGAGCGATTAAGGCTTTTACGTTCGGTCGGAATCTTCGGTTGCCACAGTAACCGCATTGGATCGACTGGTGGGAATACAAGGCGTGGTATTATGGGATGTTATGGGTATAGTCCATTTGTTGTTTCCCCGAGGGGGGAATTATTTGCCGTCTTCCGGAAAACGGATCAAGAGATCTGGTTGATATTAGTTGTGTGTCAATAACTGATCAATAGTTGATTTACAATTAAGTCATGGAATGCTTATTTTGTCTCTGGCAATGTTTGTTGGCGTCTGAAAGAGAATGTGCTTTTGTACAAATCTATTATTCGCTTGTGTAATGATGAGGTTATCATTTGGATTAAGTGAATGTAATGGTGTCATAAATACATATATTCTTGTAATGATAATCAGAATGTTGAAGTTTATAAATACTATACTAAATATTCTCTCTCTTCTAAACTAGGGATGCAGTGTAAATAGACAGATTTTTTCTGTAAATGACCAAAAATCTGGTTTCCACTGGAGAGCGAATGTACCATGTAAGTGACAAACACAGGACACGACAAATTATGGTGTCTCTTTTTTGTTTTCGTTGCAAGACAGTAAAATATAAGTTATGCAGGCAAAGTGACAGTTCCGGAGTTAGATTTAAATATCTATGTACACAGGAGACGCATACTTAGGTAGGAATGTACATCAGCAGGACTTCTGCTTCTTCTGTCAAACAATTTCTCTTTCATCAATTCTTCAGCTTTGGACACATCCACCTATTTACAGTTTCTCCATAACATAAACAGCCTAAAACATACCATTTATCAAAATGTAAAATAACTATTTCCCTTGGTTTCGCAGTGTTATTAGGTATATAAATAAATAGCACATTAAACATAAGTACACATTAGTGAGCAGTTCTGAGAGGAGGGAATAAATGAACAGTTTATGAAGAAAGAAAACATAACCATAATCTTTTTCTAGACAAGAAACAGCCTATATGTCATCTCAATAAAACTAAAGCCTCTACCTAGCATTTGTACTGTGTGTCCAACACTTCTGTTGCATCAGGAGCCATTTTACCAAAGAACTGCCTCAAAGATTCTCAAAACACAAGTTGATGGTTTGATAGTGTAGGACAAAAGGAAATGATTAACGTCCCATAAAAGTGGCAGAGGGACTTTAACGCAAGACGGTCCTCCTGCGCATAAAACATCATGTCATCTTTCCTAAGCTGCTTTGAATTAAAAAAACTAGAAATGGCTTACAATGGCACTGCGTATTTACATAAGCCATAAATGCCATGCCACATTTACGCCCATAAAAGGGCTTTCCTCTCTTAAAGGGACATGCGCACAGTTTACACACACTGGAGGCAAAGGACACACTGCTGAGGAGGCAGCAGAGTTGAAAAGGCTACTTTAGTAAAATTGTAATCTGTTACAGATTACTGATTATCCTTTTAAAGTTGAAATTCGTTTGTGGCAGAATTTCCCAGAATACCCAATCCCAGAAAGGTAATCTGCTCATTGCGTGTTTTGCGTGTGCGTGTTTTGCTTTATTGTGTGT